>JAODAL010036576.1:0-41495 GCA_025379985.1 Phyllomedusa bahiana | reverse complement strand
TTAAAAAATTTGCGTGTGTATATTTAAAATATATATTATTATATATATTATATATATATATATATATATATATATATATATAATATATATATTATACCTACACATACATATATACATACATCACACATATGTGTGTGTGTGTATGTGCAACTGCATTATTCTAGTCCACCTATGCATCATTTGAATTCCCTCAATGTGGCAAATAATGGCTGAAATCCTTAAAGGATATGATACACAATATTTTATTATAATACTAATTAATATCTATATAATATCACACACGTGTGTGTATATATATATAATTATATATATATATATATATATATTATATAAAATATGTTATATATAGTGATATATATATAAATATATTTGTGTATACATATGTATATATATATATATATATATATATATATATTATATATATATTATATGTGTGGTGTGTATACATATACATATATATATGTGTGTGTGTGTATACATATACATATATATATATATATATATATATATATATATATATATGTAGTTCTGTAGTCGCTTTAGTAGTCACTAATGAATATGAGATGGTAATTCCTCTGTAAGTTAAAAAAAAAAAAAAAAACACAAAACAGATCGACATCTTTCTGCTTTGTTTGAAAATTCTCTTTGAACCTCATTTGGCGTCTTTGTATCTTACATAGATTTGTATGGAGCAGCCCTGAGATGCTTTGCCATAGGTCCATGCACCGCCTCTAAAGTTCTCCTTTTCTAGGGACATGATGTTCCTGAGGGTCAGACTACCACATATGTAATATTAAATCGGTTGTCCACGGTTCCAAAAGCATGGGTGCTTTTTACTCAAAACAGCACCATACCTGTCTACAGGTCCTGTGTAGCATTGCACCTCAGCCTCCCTTACTTTAATGGCATTGAGCTGCAATACCAGACAAAACCAATGGACAGGTGTAGTGCTATTTTTGGAATATTTTTCTAATCTTGGACAACCCCTTTAGCATTAACAAAAATGTAAATCATGGTTGCCAGCATATTACTATATATACCTGCAGTATGTCTCTGTGTCTCTGCAGTGTGTGCATTAGTGCTGCATTTATTGATGTCACTCCAGCTGTACTGCTGTACTCAGCCATTTTGTCATTCACGCCAGTAAGCTGAAATAAAAAAGAAAAAGAGAAAATAAATACAAAGTTAGCAAATCAGTTCACTCCTCCTCCTTTCTGTTCTAAAAAGACTAAACATAGTTTTACTGATCCAACCCACTCCTGCAATGTGAATGATCCTCTACTACTGCACTGCATTTTTCTGCACGCAGCGGCTGTCTCAGGCACAAGGCTGTCATGTTCTTTATTCAAGGTGTATTTTCAGTTATTTCAGTTTTAACTTGTAATGAACATATGCAACGTATCATATCAAGTCTTCTTTTATGTACATTCTTTTATTAATGTGTACAGTAAATTTCAAGAACATAACATGTACCCTTTAAAGGAATTGTCCAGGTAAAATTTTACTTTCATTTGCTGCTGCTAAAAAATTTTTAAAAAAGTGATGCTACCTCCCTATTCAACTCAGTTAAAGCAATGCCTCTGCAGCTGCTCTTTTGTTGACTTCATGGTGTTCTCAACTTCCTTGTGCAGTCTGCAGACACTGACTGGCTAGAGGGGTCACTTGTCTTTTTCTGATACCACCAATGGCAGAGGCAGTGCTGCAGTTAAGATGAGTGTGAAGGTGTGTAGCAGCAAAATGAAGTAAAATCTTGATTGGTTAGGCTGTGGGTGGTTTAATAGCAGTGACTAGCAAATCAGCTCTGTATTCCTAGCTCTTCTCATTGCACTGACATGACTGCTGGAGATGTAATCTATAGTGCAGAGGGCCACAGTGCACAAAGTAAACAATCAAAAGTAATTAACCCCTAAGGCTATGTTCACATGGCTTATTTTGGGGCGTATTTGCGGACGTAATTAAGTCCGCAAATACGTCCTAAAATACGTTTCAAATAATGAACAATTAGATTAGCATTGATTCCAATCTAAAATACGGCTCGTCGTTCACACGAGGCGTATTTCCCCGACGGATTGTTGCCATGTAAATACTATCGTAAAATTTAGTCTCCTGTCACTTATTGAGGCATATTTCGCGACGTAAATCCCCATAGTAAAGAATGGGGAACTTATTTACAACGCGAAATACGTGCCACACTTTGTGACACGTATTTGAAACGTATTTCGGGACGTATTTGCGGACGTAATTACGTCCACAAATACGTCCCAAAATAAGCCGTGTGAACATATCCTTAGGCTAAGTACACACGGCATAATTACGGGGCGTAATTACACCGGGACTTCGGGAGCTCGCGCCGACACCCGCGGGGCGGGGGTGCCGGCAGCCCGCCGGCCCCATAGACATTACTAGACAGTACCCCCACGAAATCCGGGGCAAATACATCCCAATTTAAGCCATGTGAACATAGCCTTAAGGTCTAAGCCTGTTTTGGATGAAGCTTTTTTTAAAAAATCCAACATGTGTCACTTTATCTGGGAATAACTTTTTAATGGTTTTACCTATTCATGTAATTTTGAGATTGTACTTTAAATTACCAATTAATTATGGTTGAAATCCTTGTTTTTTCTATTTTTAAAGTTGAAAAATTTCTGCGTTTAAGGCCATGTTCACACGGCTTAAAATGGGCCGTATTTCGGTCCGTAATTACGCGCCGAAGTGCGCCAATACGGGCGAAAACGCCCATTCATTTACGGTAATTCACAGTTCTCATAGAGAAAATGGATTACGTCTCCTCTCCCCGCCCGGCGAAGCCGCCGGGCTGGGAGATTAATTGACATGTCACTTTCTACGGCGTATACCGCCCGCTAGCAGTGATAGTCCAATGGGCCGGCGAAGTCCGCCCCTGCATACTCCCCGCTCCCGCCCCGCCCCCGTCCACCGGGTAATTGCGGGGCGAATTACGTCCGCAATTACGCCGTGTGAACATAGCCTAAGACAGTCATACACAACAAAATAGTAAATAATTAAAGCCCCCAAAGTAGCTTTCAATACCCCTTAAGGATCTCATCTAGGGGTGTATTGTGCATTTTGGGCCCACAGGTGTTTCGCAGTTTTCTTTAGCTTAGGGCTGGGAAAATGTAAAAAAAAAAAAAACATCTGCAGCTCTGCCACTGTTATTCAGGTTTCATTTTTACAACATTCACCGTGCGGTATAAATTACATAACTTTACTATGCATTTCGATACAATTATAAAAATTTTATAGCGTTTTATTATGTTTTCCTACTTTTACACAATAGAAATGGGTTTGTAAAAAATTGCATTTTTATGTCGTCATAGTCAGACAGCCATAACTTTTTTTATTTTTCTGTATATTGAGCAGATTAAGGGCTTGTTTTTTGTAGAATGAACAAAATACAGCAATCTTGGTAGTGTTTTTTATTTGTATTACAGTGGTCACCCTGCGGTATGAATCATGTCCACTTTACTCAGCAGATCGATATACTTACAGCAATACTAAATTTGTATATTTTTTACGTTTACTGCTTTTACACAATAAAAACACTTTTTAGAAAATAAAACACGTTTTTGCAGCGCCATAGTCTGAGAGCCAAAACTTTTTTATTTTTCAGTGTACGGAGCTGTTTTTATTGGTATAATTTTGGCTACACACATGACTTTTTGACAGCTTTTGAATAAGTTTTTGGAAGGGATGACAAATAAAATACGGCAATCATGGTAGTGTTTTTATTTTTATTTTTTACAGCACTGACCGTGCAGTTCACTTGACATGTTAGTCTTACTGTGCTGGAAAATATAATTGTGGCGATACCCAATTAATTTTTTTTTGTGTTGTAGCAGTTTAAAAAAAAAAATGTTATTGTGTAAAACAATGTTTATGCATCGTTCTCTTCTGATAGTCATAACTTTTTTTTTTATATATATACAGAGTTGTGTAAGGTCTTTTTATTTCCAGAAAAAAAACTGACATTTTCATTGGTACCACTTTCTGCACAATGACTAAAACTGCTTAAAATCGAAACGCATCATGCTGTTTCTCTCATGGGTATCATACTCGCAACCTCCATACTCTATATAACGATGTTATAATCAAATGAAAATAAATATGAAGTGATTTTAAAGAAAGCTGCAACTCTCTGGTCTCTACGGTGGTAGTCTGCAAGCTGGAGCATCTATACTAAGAACTTTGGCATTGATATGACTTTTTTATTGCTCATTTTATGTGCAGCGGGATAAACAAAAATTGCAATTTTGCCATTGTTTTTTTATTTTCTTTTTACAGCGGTCACTGCAAGGGTAAAATAACATGACCGATTTATAGGTTAGGTCGTTACGTACATGGTGATGCCAAATATGTGCACTTTTTTATTTATTTTATTTTATATGGGACTATATTCACCGATCATTAGATCACTGGTATAACACAGGTATAATACATTGCATCTTGTCTGTGCTGCAGTGTATTATACCTACAGTCATCCTGTCAGACTCCACCTCCAGGCAGAACCTGACAGGACTACGTCATAGACAGGTCACTGTCTGATCCCCGGTTGCCATGAAAACTACAGAAACTCCGCAATCCTGCTGCACGGCTCTGATGGAGGACAGACGGAGCTCACTCCATCTGTCATACACCTTAGCTGCTGCAAACAATAGCGGAGTTATCTTCGCTCCAGACAGCAACTGCAGGAGCCCGACTGTCAATCGCCATCTGGCTCTCGCAGTGATCGCGCAGCCACAGCGTCTGTGCCCGCATGATTGCCATGACGTTTCCTTAAGTCATGATGCATTAACAGGCATTGCACCATGACATACAGATACGTCAAAGTGTATTAAGGGGTTAGTCTCCTTTGTTTGTTAGAGATAACACACTAAGCTCTCAAGCTGCCGTCCGTCCTAGTGACATCTCTCACTGCTCTCTATCTAATCAGTAAGGGAGAGCAGAATGGTAACCAGAGAAACTTGTGTGCACTCAGAGCAGATAAAATCCCTCTTATCTCCTGACCAAAGTGATATTAAAAGAGGAATGTATTTGGAAAAAGTCTCAATTTAACATTCCCTACACGTTAATGGTTAATCTTTCCGTGGAGTCTCTGCTGCTCGTCTGTCTTGCTGGCACTGCAGTTGTGTCTCAGTCTGCTAATGAGTTTTAGTAACTCCATGTTGGCTGTGACGCACCTGGTCAAAATTTTCCTGCATTTGATTTTCAGATGTGTATAACAGTAGTAGCAATGTGCTTGTACAGTTCAAGGAGTCAGGAGCTAAATTTAATCTCTGCTTAAAATACTCTAAAACAGCATGTGAAAGGGAGTGGTCAGGACCCTTCTAGGTTAGAACATGTTCATTCTTCTGCCCAGTTTTCGGGTAGAACATGAACATGTGGTTATGAAGGAGGACGGCTTGAATCCGCAAACCGCGGACATAAGCCATCCTCCAGCGTGCCAAAAAGAGACAAAATACCAGTTGGAAAATCTGAAAAACGGGCACATTTTTATTTGATATGTTGGACAAATATCAGTAGCAAACAAAGTTTTTAACCACATACACAAACAACAAACAGTTAAACGAAACAAACCCATGTAAAACCTGGTAATTCTGCTTGTGCTGTACAGTCATGGCCAAAAGTTTTGAGAATGATACAAATGTTAATTTTTACAAAGTCTACTGCATCAGGTTTTATAATGGCAATTTGCATATACTCCAGAATGTTATAAAGAGTGATCAGCTTAACAGCAATTAATTGCAAAGTCAATAGTTGCCTAGAAAATGAACTTTTTCCCCCAAAACACATTTCAACTTCATTGCAGGCCTGCCTTAAAAGGACCAGCTAACATCATTTCAGTGATTGCTCCATTAACACAGGTGTGGGTGTTGATGAGGACAGGGCTGGAGATCAATCTGTCATGATTAAGTAAGAATCACACCACTGGACACTTTAAAAGGAGGCTGGTGCTTGGCATCATTGTTTCTCTTCTGTTAACCATGGTTATCTCTAAAGAAACATGTGCAGTCATCATTGCACTGCACAAAACTGGCCTAACAGGGAAGAGTATCGCAGCTAGAAAGATTGCACCTCAGTCAACAATCTATCGCATCATCAAGGAATTCAAGGAGAGAGGTTCCATTGTTGCCAAAAAGGCTCCAGGGCGCCCAAGAAAGACCAGCAAGCGCCAGGACCGTCTCTTAAAAGTGTTTCAGCTTCGGAATCGGGCTACCAGCAGTGCAGAGCTTGCTCAGGAATGGCAGCAGGCAGGTGTGAGTGCATCTGCACGCACTGTGAGGCGGAGACTCATGGAGCAAGGCCTGGTGTCAAGGAGGGCAGCAAAGAAGCCACTTCTCTCCAGAAAAAACATCAGGGACAGACTGATATTCTGCCAAAGGTACAGGGAGTGGACTGCTGAGGACTGGGGTAAAGTCATTTTCTCTGATGAATCCCCTTTCCGAATGTTTGGAACATCTGGAAAACAGCTTGTTCGGAGAAGACAAGGTGAGCGATACCACCAGTCTTGTCTCATGCCATCCAGAAACCATTCATGTGTGGGGTTGCTTCTCAGCCAAGGGAATCGGCTCTCTAACAGTCTTGCCTAAAAACACATCCATGAATAAAGAATGGTACCAGAATGTCCTCCAAGAGCAACTTCTCCCAACCGTCCAAGAGCAGTTTGGTGATCAACAATGCCTTTTCCAGCATGATGGAGCACCTTGCCATAAAGCAAAGGTGATAACTAAATGGCTCAGGGAACAAAAACAGAGATTTTGGGTCCATGGCCTGGAAACTCCCCAGATCTTAATCCCATTGAAAACTTGTGGTCAATCATCAAGAGACGGGTGGACAAACAAAAACCAACAATTTGTGACAAAATGCAAGCATTGATTGTGCAAGAATGGACTGCTATCAGTCAGGATTTGGTCCGGAAGTTGATTGAGAGCATGCCAGGGAGAATTGCAGAGGTCCTGAAGAAGAAGGGTCAACACTGTAAATATTGACTTGCTGCATTAACTCATTCTAACTGTCAATAAAAGCTTTTGTTAATCATAATATGATTGCACTTGTATTTCTGTACGTGATAAAAACATCTGACAAACACACATAAAAACCAGAGGGCAACAGATCATGTGAAAATATAATATTTGTGTCATTCTCAAAACTTTTGGCCATGACTGTATATTTGTAGGTGTATATGATAGGAGATCATATCAGCATATGTGCTAAACATGTACCACAACAGTGTGAACAGAGCCTTAGGGTATGTTCACACGATGTACTGTGGCGTGTACAGTACGCGCCGCAGTACATTGTGTGTTTCGGGAGCTTGCACTAATACGCGCGTAGTCCTGTAGTGCGGAAGGCCAGCAGCCCAACAGCCCCATTGACATTCATTACTCGCGGCGCGTGTTCGCCGTAAGTGATTGACATGTCACTTATCTCCCTGCGCATACAATACGATCGTATTGTATGAGCGGGGAGAGGAGGTGTAATCCATAGTTCTCTTTGAGAACTATGTATTACCGTAATTTCGGCGCGCATCTCACCCGTATTACAGCGCAAATACGTGGCGAAATACACGCTGAAATTACCCTGTGTGAACACACCCTTAGGGGCCGTTCACACGGCTTATTTCGCCACATAGAGAACAGTGGATTCCGTCGCTCCTTCCCGATCGGCGAATCCGCCGGGCGGGGAGAAATTCACTTGCGCATTATCCAGGCGCAATACGCGCCGTGGATAATGCAAGTCTATGGGGCCGGCGGGCCGCGCCCCCGCCCCTTATTCAAGCCGGAATTGCGAGCGCAATCCGGCTCGCAATTACAGCTTGAATAAGCCGTCTGAACACAGCCTTAGACTGTAAAAAAAAATTATTTATAAATACCTTGGTCAGGAGCTGTTCAATCTCTACGGCCATGGTTTCAAACATGTGATCCTGGCTCGATCCATTGAGGAGTGGAGTTGTATCAGAGCTGAGGGTATAAACAGCACAATTCACATTTTAAACTATAAACTAATAACATATTTTAGAAACAGAGGAGATCTCATAGGAATACGACAAGTTAATCCATATTTAAATACCAAACAGGTTTGTATGATTTCTCTTCTTTGGGTCAGACCGATAGCGGTGTATGGCCAAACTAAGACAGCTTTGTAAAGTGTCTGACTTTATTAGGTCAGGGCAGCTAGTTATACAGCAACAGGCTACTTTCTAAGCATTGGCACAACACAAAAATTGCTCTCAATTATCTTAATTTAATAACAGATTCTCAAAGTCATCTAAGAGTACAGTAAATCAAGTCATAATGTAAAAAGAGCAAACATAAGGCTTAAAGGGGTTTTCTCACTAGGCTGTTTCACTGGCTCCCAGGCAGTTTTGCACTCACTATGTCTTCTCAGGCTGTGGGTGGTTCTACAGCAGTGATTAACACATTCAACTTCTAAAGAGGAAGTTGAGCTGTTACTCTGACAGTACAGGAGATCTTATCTCTAACACAATTACAGATAAAGGCAGCCTTTCTAGTCCTCACAGCACTTGTACCTTTTATTTAGTGAAGCTAATCTCGCTAGATCTAGTTAGTTTGCTTGGAGCTCAGCCCAGCCCTGGGGTGAGGTCACTTCCTGCTCTCAGCTAATCAGATAACAGATGTCCGACTTGTATGCAAGTAACCATAGAAATCTGTGTGCACTCAGAGAGCTGATAAAATGTCTCTTATCTCATGACTAAAAGTCAAAGCTATTGAACAATATATTTAGAAAAGTCTTCATTTACCATTCCCTTTATGTTGAAAACTTATCTTTGAATTGACAAAACCCCGCCAACGGGGTTTTCCCACGACAATGATGAGCTTTTAACATGTAGGGAAAGAAAGGTAAATGAAGACTATTACCAAATACACTGCTCTTTTGATTTTGCTTTGCTCAGTAGATAAAGATGATTTTATCTACTGCTAGATACAGCTTTTATCTGCAGCCTGTGTTTCTGTAAAACAGCATGGTGAGAAAATCTCTTTAAGTTACTTTATTTAAAATGCAAGTTAATGTATGTAACATTATAAACTTATAGATTAAGAATTACAGGAGCTCTTTCATCCACTGATAGAAAATACTCCAAAATTAGTAAAGTCAGATTTGCTCTACTGCTGAAGAAAGTCTGTCAGGATTGATTTTATACATTCTATTAGAGGCAAAAGCTTTATTTTTGAAACACATCAAAAGTGATTTTTTTTTTATTGAAAATGAAAAAAATAAATAAATGGAAAACACCAATAAGCTATGTGACGCTTGTCCCTACCTGCATTAAGGAGTCAACACAATGAGATGAATGCTTGCTTTCTGTCCCCCTACAACACTGGGTGTATGGACAGTTTACTGACTGTTGTACTAAAAAGTAACTCAAAAAGGAAGGCGAAAAATTATATAGTCTCAGTATTGATAACTGATAGAACATAACACAAAATTATTACCTTGAAAATACACTAAGTTTTATCTATGATTGGTGACACAGCAGATGTCTAGGTGGAAGTCCACTTCTGCCCAGATGTATGCCAGCATATTTTTGGATACTGACTCCACTCTTTCAGTGATGGGTTGTCTCAGGTTGTTTAGATCCTGTATCTGAGGGGGCAAAAGCCCTAGATATAGCCCCACAGAAAGAAGGTGCAGGGTGTTAGATCTGGCAATTGTGAAGGCCAGCACATCATTGGTTAATGATTGCTTCTAGAGTGGCCGATCCAGTGCTCTGGTAAGGCCATGTTCACACGGCTTATTCTGGGACGTATCTCAGCCCGTAATTTGCGCCGTACTGCGCGAATTATGGGCTGAAATACGTCCCAGTAATTACGGTAATCCACAGTTCTCATAGAGAACTATGGATTACGGCTCCTCTCCCTGCTCGCGGGGGGAGAAGTGACATGCTACTTATTCACGGCATATCCGCGCCGTGGATAATGCATGTCTATGGGGCCGGCGAGCCAAACTACTTCCCGCAATTACACCGTGTGAACATAGCCTAAAGGTTCATAAAGGTTTTGGAGAACATCCAAATGGAAATGTGAAGGGGCAGATCTTCCTCTGTCTGTGGTATAAGCTATTTAACATGTTCAGGTAGTAGTGACTAGTGACAATATTCTCGGCAAAAAAAAAAAAGAACATGTTCGTTTTGGAGTTTTTCTGAACCAAATTTTAGCATTGTTATGAATGGACTGCCCATTGAGGTGACAGGTAGCCTCATCGCTGAACAACAGCCTGTCACCAAATTTGGCTTCTTCCCATCAGCCCTGCAATTCAATGCAAAAGTCAGGTCTGTCATCTGGTTTCAGCTCCTAAAGACGACGGACTCTGTACAGCTTACAACACAGGTGTTTTCATAAGATACACCATATCGTGGTTTGTGGAACCTGTAATTCCATCTTCGTCAGCCTGGTGGACTGTTTAGGACTATACTCGTACACGATTTGAATCCTGTTCTTCCGAAATCTTTGGGCGGCCCACACCTTTCGTGTATAAACATCTGTGGTTTCAAATTTCTTCACCCAGCGCCAAATGCAGTTCCTATACGGAGCACGTTTACCAAATTTATTCTAAAAAGCTTTGCTGTACTGTCACAACAGACCCCATTCTTGCAAATTCCAAAACACAAAAAGCTTATCTTGTTTCGACATCACCAACTTATGTCATATTGCAGAAGCATGTGCTGTGATTGTTTTCTGTAGGCTACAAGCTAGATTTATTTTGGTTTTCAGTAACCAGACATTTATTACTATTAATCAGTGTAACTAAAGGCACCAACCTCTATAAATCACCCTGTATTATTAATATTTGTGGTTATTACTACAGTGCAGTATTTTTCACAAACTGAAGTATGCCCAAACCATTTATTTTGTGAGCGCTTTTTCTTCAAGGACCCCAATTTGGGGGAAGGGGAAAGCACCCAAGGGAAATATAATTAAGGGTTTTTCGGGGGAAATAAGTATTTGATACCCCGGCAAATTTTTTACAATTTTTCCCAAAAGAAACCCCCAAAGTATAATTTTCCACCCCCATGCTTCATGGTTTGGGACGGGCTTCTTGGGGTAGAAATTTCATTCTTCCCCTTTCCCCAAAAAAACCGAGTAAATTTGGTTCTATTTTGGTCTCATTGGCCACATGACCTCCCCCCAAATGCCCCCTCCTGGATCTTTCCAGATGGTCACTGGCAAACCCTAAAGGGGCCTGGACACGGGGGGGATGGTGGGGAGAAAGGGGCCCTTAATCCCCTGCGGGTTTTTTTAATTTCCATGGGGGGCGAAAGGTCTTTTTACAACATTAATTTTTTTAACTGGGGTCCCAGCCTATTCATTCTTTTGACGGGGGTTCCTTTCCCGGTGTATTTTCGGGGCTGACCCTACCCCCTTTTCAGAATCATCCTTTCCCCAAGGCAAATTTTGGGGGGAAACCCTAAAAGGGGAAATGAAACATTTTTGTTTTTTCATTCAAAATTAATTGTGCCAATAGTTGTTCCCTTTCCCAAAAAGCTGCGCCTATTTTCCTGTGCCCATCTCACCCCTGTAAAGATTACATTTTTTTCCTGGTGTCCTTGACAGCTCTTTGGCTTGGCCATGGGGGAGGGGCCCGGGAGTGTGTTTTGTGTGGATAGGTGTCTCTTATACAAAAACAATTTCAAACGGGTGAAATTTAATCCCGGGTAATGATTGCTTTTGGGAATTCAAAAAGAAAAACTAAACGGGTCTTTTAAGCCAAATTCTTGCTATTGGTGGGGGGATCAAATACTTTTTTTAAATGAAAATAAAATGCAAATTAATTTTTTAAAAAAATCTTTTAAAATTGTTGTTTTTTTTCTGTATTTTTTTTTGATTCTGTCTCTCTTCATTTAAAAATGAAAACCGAAAAAAAAAATTTTACAGCCCTCCATTCTTTGTGGGTGGGAAAAATTGCAAAACCCGTCGGGTGTATCAAATCTTTTTTCCCCCTGCAGTGTAAATTTAAGCTATAGTGGCAGGACTATGTTTCTGTCAGGTTTGCTCCCCCCAGAAAACAAAAAAAAGGCATTGAAACCCTCTAGCAGTAACGGTCAGCTCCAGTTACCAATTCCTGACCAGGCACATTTTCCTTAGTTCATGCAGGTTTGACTTCTATAATGCTTTCTTGCACTTGGTTATTCTACTAGTTTTTTATAACCTTTATTCTGTGATTTTTAGGTTTTTTATTTTGTTTTTTTTAAATTTACCTTTTTTTAATGAGAGAAAAAAAAAGCGTTTTCACAACAATCTGAAATACGTTTAGATTTCTACAGCCTATCTGTGGTATCTGTTGGGATAATTTTCTCACTGTTTCCCTTTTTTTATATCTGAAATTTTGGGGGGCACAAACATGACTTTAAAAAGGGAAAATCCCAGCAGCATTTTTTTTTTTCTGACATAACAACTAAGGGCTTTTGGGCCCAAAGACGTATTTGATCCTTTTTACGGGTCCGATTTGAGGAAATGAAAAACCATCCGTTTTTTTGGGGTCCAAAAACGCAACAGTTATACTTTTATTTTGGGTCCCTATTTCATGTTTTTGGAGTTGCGTTTTTCATATCCGCAGTCAGCAGTCAGCTCTCAGTCCCGTCTCTCTCTCTCCAAACCCTTTCCCCCCGCAGCCCGTTTACCTTCCCCCATCCTCCCCTACCCGCACCCCCCAAAAATCCCCAACCCGCCCTTTCCTCCATCCCTCCCCCTACAACCTCCCTCCCCAGCCCCGCCATCCAAACCAAACCATCCACCTACCACCTCAAAATCCCCACCAGCCAAACCATCCCTCCCCTACACACCCCACCTCCCCCAGCCATCCTCCATCCCCCCCCAGCACCTCACCTCCCCCGCCCGCCATCCATCCTTCCCCTCCCCCCCAAGCACCTCACCTCCCCACCACCATCCATCCATCCCCCTGCACACCTCACCTCCCCAGCCACCCTATCCCTCCCCCGCCAGCACCTCACCTCCTAAGCCAGCCAACCATCCATCCATCCCCCTACAGCACCTCACCTCCCCAGCCAACCCTCCATCCATCCCCTCCCCTACCCGCACCTCACCTCCCCACCCCAGCCATCCATCCATCCCCCCACAGCACCTCACCCCCCCCAGCCAGCCAGCCAGCCAGACCCTCCCTTTCCCCCCACAGCACCTCACCACCCCAGCCATCCCAAACCCCCCCCCCCCGGCAGCACCTCACCCCCCCAGCCAGCCATCCATCCATCCCCTACAGCACCTCACCTCCCCAGCCAGCCATCCCTCCAACCATTCCCCCCCAAGCACCTCACCTCCCCAACCCGCCACCACCCCTCCATCACCCCCACCGGGAACCCCCACTCCCCAGCCCCGCCATCAAACCCCCATCCCCCTAAAGGGACCTCACCTCCCCACCCGCCTTTCCCTCCATCCCCCCACACACCCCACCTCCCCAGCCGCCACCCCGCCAATCCCTTCCCCCCCCAAACCCCCCACCCCCCAAACCATCCATCCCCCCCCACACAAACCCCACCTCCCCAGCCAGCCCTCCATCCCTCCCCCCACACACCTCACCCCCCCAGCCCCGCCATCCATCCATCCCCCCTTTCAGCACCTCACCCCCACCCCCCACCATCCATTTCCTTCCCCCCAAAAACACCTCACCCCCCAGCCAGCCCGCCTTTCCCTCCATTTCCCCCACACACCTGCCTCCCCAACCAGCCACCATCATCCATTCCCCCCACAGCCCTCACCTCCCCCGCCACCCGCCATCCCCCCACAGGGAACCCCACCCCCCCGCCAGACATCCACCCCCCCCAGCACTCACCTCCCCCCAAGCCAGCCAAAAACCCTCCCCCTACCCGCCCTCAAATCCCCCAAAAGCCCTCCCTCCATCCCCCTCCGCACCTCCCTCCCCAGCCAAACCACCATTTCCCTCCCCCCACAGCAAACCCCACCTCCCAGCCAGCCACCATCCACCCCCCCACAAACACCCCACCTCCCCACCCCCACCAGCCATCCATCCCCCCAGCACCTCAACCCCCCCAAAAAGCCATCCCCTCCCCCGCAGACCCCCCCACCACCAAACCATCCCCCTCACAAACCCCCACCTCCCCACCCCTCGATCCCCCCAAAGCAAATCCCCCCCCCAGCCCGCCCCTCCATCCCCCTACAGCACCTCACCTCCCCAGCCAACCAGCCAGCCATCCATCCCCCTACAGCACCTCACCGCCCCAGCATCCATCCCACCCCCTACACCCCTCACCTCCCCCGCCAGCCCCCATCACCCCCCTACAGCACCTCCCCCTCCCCCGCCCTCCATCCATCCCCCTACACACCTCACCTCCCCCCAAAGCCATCCCAACCCCCTACACACCTACCTCCCCACCAACCACCCGCATCCATCCCCCTACAAAACCCAACCCCCACCCGTTAAACAAACCCCTCCATCCCCCCACAGCAACTCACCTCCCCCCGGGGAACCAGCCTCCATTTCCCTCCCCCCACGCCCCCACCTCCCCAAACCCCCATCCATCCATCCCCCTGCCCCACCTCACCTCCCCCCCAGCCAACCATCCCCCAAAAGCACCTCACCTCCCCCCCAACCTCCCCCATCCCCCTACAGCACCCCAACCCCCCCCCAAAACCAAAACCTTTCCCTCCCCCTTTCAGCACCTCAACCCCCCCCACCCGCCCGCCATCCATCCCCCTACAGCACCTCACCTCCCCCGCCAGCCATCCATCCCCCAAACCCCCTACCCACCTAACCCCCCCAGCCACCAAACCATCCCCTCCCCTACAGCACCTCATCTCCCACCCGCCCTCCATCCCCCTACAGCACCTCACCTTCCCCCGCCACCATCCATCCCCCCACACAAACCCCCCTCCACACCCCCATCCATCCATCCCCCTTTCACACCTCACCCCCCCCACCATTTCCCTCCCCCCCCCTTTCCCTCCCCCTTTCAGACCTTTACCTTTGGGACCACCAGCCATCCCTCCATCCCCCCACACACCTCACCCCCCACCATCCATCCTCCCCCCACAGCACCTCACCTCCCACCAGCCCACCACCATCCCCCTACACACCTCACCTCCCCCCCACCATCCATCCCCCTACAGCACCCCAAAACCCCCCCAGCCCCATCCCTCCCCTCGCACCTCACCCCCCAAGCCAGCCCTCCAACCCCTCCCCCTGCAAGAAACCCCACCCCCCCAGGGCCCGCCATCCATCCCCCTACAGAAACCCCAAACCTTTCCCCCCCAACCCCTCCACCATCCCCCCACACCCCCCTCACCTCCCCCAAACCACCTTTCCCTTTCCTCCCCCAAAAGCACCTCACCTCCCAGCCCGCCCCCATCCACCCCCCACAGGGACCCCAAACCCCCCCACCAGCCACATCCATCCCCCCCACAGCACCTCACCTCCCCCCGCCCCCATCCCTCACATCCCCTACAGAAAAACCCCCTCCCCACCCCCACCATCCATCCCCCTACAGCACCTCACCTCCCCCGCCCGCCCTCCATCCAGCCCCCCCAGCACCTACCCCCCCAGCCATCCTCCCTCCCCCCCGCACCTTTACCCCCCCCACCACCTCTATTTCCCCCCACCACCTCACCTCCCCGCCCCCCATCCATCCCCCCTACAGCACCTCACCTCCCCAGCCCGCCATCCCTCCCCCGACAGCACCGCACCTCCCCAAACCAACCCCCCAGCCATCCATTTCCCCCAAAGCACCTCACCTCCCCACCCGCCCCGCCCTCCACCCCCTGACACCTCACCCCCCCGCCACCAACCATCCATCCCCCCCGCAGCACCTCACCTCCCCCGCCCCGCCACCAAACCCTCCATCCCCCTGCAAACACCCTCACCCCCCCACCAAAACCAAACCCTCCCCCCCTACAGCACCTCACCTCCCCCCCAGCCAATTTCCAACCCCCCACAAGGGACCCCACCTCCCCAGCCACCAAAACCATCCCCCCGCAGCACCCCACCTCCCCAGCCCAACCACCCGCCATCCCCCTTCCCCCCCCACACACCTTTCCTCCCCCCCAACCCGCCCGGCCGGGCCCTCCATCCCCCCCCAGGGACCTCACCTCCCCCCCAGCCCCATCCATCCCCCTCAGCACCCACCCCCCACCAGCCATCCATCCCCCCACACACCTCACCTCCCCCCGCCAAACCCCCATCCCCCTCCAGCACCTCACCTCCCCCCGCCAGCCATCCCTCCCCCTACAGCACCTCACCTCCCCAGCCAGCCCATCCATCCATCCCCCTACAGCACCTACACCCCCCCAGCCATCCAACCATCCATCCCCTACGCACCCCCAACCCCCCCAGCCAACCCCCCCCTCCCCCTACAGCACCTCACCTTTCCCCCCCAGCCTCCATCCCCCTACCCGCACCTCAAATTTCCCCCGCCAAACCAGCCATCCCTCCCCCCACCACCTCAAACCCCCCCCGCCGCCATCCATCCCCCCACAGCACCCCACCCCCCGCCACCAGCCTTTCCCTCCCCCCACACCCTTTACCTCCCCAACCCGCCCCCCATTTCCCATCCCCCTACAAAACCCCACCTCCCCCGCCGCCCCCATCCATCCCCCTCAGCAACCCCACCTGTGCACCACCAAGCCATCCCTCCATCCCTTCCCCCCACAAACAACCCCACTTCCCCACCGCCACCATCCTCCCCCTACAGCACCCACCAAACCCCGCCAGCCCCCATCCCCCTAACCCCCCTCACCTCCCCAAACCCAAACCCGCCCCCAACCATCCCCCTGCCCCACCTCACCCCCCCAGCCATCCATCCATCCCCCTACAAACACCTCCCCCTCCCCAGCCAGCCATCCATTCCCCCCCTCCCCCCACAGCCCCCCCCTCCCCAAACCAGCCAACCATCCCCTCCCCAAAAGCAACCCCACCTCCCCAGCCCGCCGCCCTTCTTTTCCTCCATCCCCCCACAACCCACCCCCCCAGCCAGGCCCCCAAACCAAACCCCCTACAGCACCTCACCTTCCCCCGAAACCATCCCCCCCCTACAGCACCTCACCTCCCAGCCATTTCCCTCCCCCCCAGCACCTCACCCCCCCAGCCCCCATCCTCCCCTGCAGCACCCCCCTCCCCCGCCCGCCATCCCTCCCCCTCAGCACCCACCTCCCCGCCATCCATCCATCCCCCCCACAGCACCCCACCCCCCAGCCATCCATCATCCCCCTACAGCACCTCACCCCCAGCCCTCCCTCCATCCCCCCCAGCACCCCACCTCCCCAGCCATCCATCCCTCCCCCTACAGCACCTCACCTCCCCGCCCTCCTCCCTCCCCATACAGCAACCCCACCTCCCCAGCCATCCCCTCCATCCCCCTACACAAACCCCACCTTTCCCCCCAGAATCCATCCCCCTCACACCCCAACCCCCCCACCAAAACCCGCCCCCCAAACAATCCCCCCACAGACCCCACCTCCCCAGCCATCCATCCCCCCCCACAGCACCTCACCTCCCCCCCCCATCCATCCCCCCCCCGCCCCCTCACCTCCCCCGGCCCTTTCCCTCCATCCCCCTTTTCAGCACCCCACCTCCCCACCCGCCATCCATCCCCCCCGCACACCCCCACCTGTCCCCCCCCCGTTTTCCCACGGCCGATGCCCCATCCCCGCCAAACCCCACCGCTCCCCCCCCAGTTCCCCCCCCCCCCCCACTGCCTCCCCCCCCGAGCCCCGGGCCCGGGCCCCCACTGCGCTTTTCGCATCCCCTTTTGGATGCAAAGCGCAGTGATACGTAACCCCAAATGTGGAGCGCTTTTGGACAAGTGCCAAAAGCGGGCTCCTTTTTCTCCTACTTTCACTTGCCCTAAAACGCCCCAAAAAAGTTGACATGTCAATTTTTTAAAACGGAGCGAAAAACGCCAGCGCAGGGGAACTTTTCCCAAAAAGGGATCGCTGGGTCACCCGGAGAAAACCCCGATGCACTTTTGGGCCCTTTAATTCAAAATTTTAAACACACTGACAATTTTTTTGATCCCCTTTTCCGGGGGTTTTTCCTTTAAAACGGATCACAAAAAACGCCTTTTGGGAAAAAGCCCCAAATTATGGGATTGGGCCATGCAATCTATCAAGAACCAAAATTAAAAATTTTGAAAAGGGAAACCAAATATTTTTCCCCAAAAAAGCACTTATTACTGAAATTTATTTTAAAATTTAAAAAGGTGGGGGCAAGGATGTCATTTCAATGATCATCCCCGTACGTTTTCGAGTCAACAGACTATTTTCCACACCTAACCTTTTTGAACACCCCCTTTTGTCATTGATTTGCTTTTCATGACACAGGGGCAATTACCTTGGGCTTTGTCCCGAAAATTTCATTCTGACAAAATTGGCCATTTTAAAATTAAAAATTTTAAAAAAAAATTCTAAAAAATCTTTTAAAACATGGAAAATTTTTTTTTAAAAAATAAATTAAGTAGGTTTCCCCTTTCCGTCGCGTCTTCCCTCTCCCGGAGTTTTTGTGGGGGTAGCTTGTACAGAGCTTGCAAAGGGAAATAATTTGGAAACTACTCATTTTCCATTGTCCTCCCATGCCTTTTTAAATCTGTTAACAGAAAATAAAAGAACACAGTTACATGGTCATATTAAAAGCAGTGCCCGAAAAGCAAGAAAATTAGGACATTCTTTTGTTAGAATTTTTATCCCCAATTACAGACACAAAAATAAACGAGAGGAGGCACAAGAATCATGTTCGGAAGATTTCTTGATGTTTCCGGGCCATGGGAAAAGGGTTTTTTGGCAGGTGACCAAAAAAAAGGTGCAAAATTTCAGAAAGTCAATAGTTTAAATTTTATCAAATTTCAAATGCAAAAAAGAATGAACAAAACAGAAAAATTTAAAAACAAATCAATATTTGAAAGGGGACCCCCCTTTTCCTTTTGTTCTTCTTTGAACACTTCAAAAATTTTTTTAAGAAAAATTGGGGGGGAGGTTTTCCAAAAAACTTGGAAAAATAAATTAGTCCCTTTAACCCTGGGTTAACTTACTGAAAAACCCGTCGTCCTTTTTTTTGGGGATTTCCCTCCCCCTCCCGGCTCCAAAGGCCAAAGGGGGGAAACCCCAAAAAAAATGGATTTGGGGTTTTATTCTCTTTTGCTTTTAATTTGCACTTTTTTTAATTCAGTAAAAAATAAACTTTTTTTGGGGGCCCTTAAAATGTGCTTGCGCCCCAAATTTTTGGGTTTTTTACAGCCCGACATTTAAAGGGGCAGTCCCTTACAGTTTAAAAGGGGGGTTGTTTTCATTTCAAATTTAATTTTATCAAACTCATTTCCCGTTTTCTCAATTAAATTTTGAAAATTTAATGGGGAAAGTTTTTCTGGGTTTTATTGGGTACCACGGTCTCAGTAAAAGCGGGTGAGGGTACCCGGGCTGCAGCTTTTAGCGACCCAGCACTGGCAGCCTTAGGGGAGATCGGGCAGGTCTGTAAACAAAACGAAACCCAAAAATGGGAGCCTAACAGGGAAAAGAAAAAGGGCTGTAGCTATACGACAAAAATGGGAGCCTAACAGGAGAGAGAAAACGGGGCTTACTTTTGGAACCCCGAGGGGTTTAAGCAGCCCATACAAGGGGATATCTAGGAAAAAGGTGGACACTGCAAAAAGGACATATATTGTTGAATTGTTTTTTTTTCAAAATCTTTTAAAATAAAACAAACCTTGGGAGTTTAACAACCCCCTTTTTGCCTCCCTAAAACCCGTATCAGGCGCATTAAAGAGCGCCCCCGGCCCTTTGTAATGCGCCTGATTTTGGGGGGGGGGGTGCACTAGAACCGTACGACGGTATAGATTTATAGCTTTGTTACGGCAATTCTAGGCGCATCACTGCTGGAACAAGTAAACCACTTTCAAAGTGGTATTCCTCAGCCAGAATTGACGTTTACGTGCTAGAATGCGCCTGATTTATGACCCGCAGTAGACCGGGTTCATAAATCAGGTGCATTCTATACTAATATTATGTGCATAAAAATTGGGGTTTAAACGCCAAATATCATACACGTTGTCCTTAATACAGTATTTCTATTTTTAAAAGCATTCTTACTTCAACAGCATTTTGTTAATGCCTACCAAAAACTTTTGCATGGTACTGTATACCTCAGATGGACAGCCCCTGACATAGCCCACGGAATAGACAAACAAACTCAAGTTGGCCAGTGACTGCCTCTGCTGAAAAGAAAAAAAGTATACTACATGGTTTTTTTTTGTGAACACCCATTTTTAAAGAAAGTCTATAAAGCCAAAATACTACTGCACTATGCTATAGGGTTGAAAATAAAGTATGCCTATAGTTATTGGCCTGACGGAGGTCAACACTGTACTCTTTAAGCCTCTGTCCATTTTTTGGAGCTCTATGGAAATATTTACGTCAAAAGCTTTTTTTTCTTGACATATTTAAAGGGGTTGTCTCACTACATCAGTCCTGTTTTCTAAGTTTCATTTTTGAATTCAGGAGAGTGTTTACTGGCTTCTACTGGCCTGCAGTGACAAACTGCAGAGGTCTGTAGCTATAGCGACCAGAGTTTGACAGCCTATCAGTAGCGATCAAACAGTCTGAGCTATAGCGCTTGAGGAGCTGATGCAGCCCAAAAGAGGGGATATCTTAGGAAACGTAGTACGCTGTTAATGGATATATATTGCATAGTGACTTGTTTTTGCAAGATCTTTTACATATAAAGCAATCCTTGTAGTGAGACAACCCCTTTAAACCAAAGGGCTCGAGTGCAGCCTTCCCAGAGCCTAACTTCCTCATAACATAATATTACACCAGGGTTGTATGCATAAGCTTTCTAGCAGTTATTTGCAGAATATCTTGTCCGCAAAGATCTTTGTTAGCTTGTACTTATCTCTGTCAATCACCACAACTCGGCCAAAAGAATGTCATAAATGAAAAGCTGTATGTGAACAACCCCACGAGCGCCAACCATCGATCAATTGTTAACCAAGGAAACACTGTACTAAAGAAGAGAGGGGAACCAACTAATTCAAGTGGAGATGTGGAAACTCATGGTCTTCTCTCCGCTGTTAACAACCATCGGGCCTTGTTCATGGAGAATAGATTTGACCATTGTAAATAGGCTTCCATTTACATACCTGTTTGAAAAGCCTATCAATGGAAAACAACTTTCAGTAAGGAATTGTATTCCCTCTGTGGTTTTTCTTCTCAAGATATCACTATTGACAATAACTGTATATGTGCTAATAGCTCTTAAAAGTCACAGGCATGTTCAGATTCGCACTGCCTTGTCAGGCTGTGGGTGGTTCTATAGCAGTGATCAACGTATGTAGCTCCTCTATAACTAGCTGAGGGTACAGTGACATAAGTGCAGGAGATATAATCCGTAGAAAACCAAAGCTACAGAGTTCCGAGGAGTGAAAAAAAAAGTGCTTTTCAAAGGTAAACAAGCTGATCTTGTTAGAGATAAAGGGCCACATGTATGAAAACTGTCTAGGTCTAAAACTCACTTTGTTGCCCATAGCAACCAATCAGAGCTCCCCTCTCATTCTTCCAGAGCACTATATGAAGCTCTGATTGGTTGCTATGGGCAACAAAGACAGTTCTAAATCTAGACAGTTTTTATACATGTGGCCCAAACACTCTGTTCTGACCGACCATGGTGAAGTCACATATTGCTCTCTATCTAATCAAAAAGGGAGATATGTGGGGCATATTTATGGGCGTATTTTGGTGCAATTACTAATATCAGGGCTGTGGAGTCGGCAAGCCAAAGCCCCGACTCCGACTCCTCAATTTCCCAAACCTCTGACTCCTGACTCCCTCATACACGGCGCATGTTTAAGTGATAACTTTACTGTAGTAAAATGGTAACATCAGACTGTTTATCACCTTATGATACAATAATCAAGCTATTTAGGTAGAACAGACACTGAGAAGCAAAAGGGTAACAATGTTTTGATCTTTTGAACACTTGTGGGTAGAGTTGAAGAAAAAGCTGTATTTGTATCCAAGTCCTGTCTGCACCAACATTGGGAATGTGTGGAAGAGATCTGGGATTGAATTTTGGTCAAGAACTGCTTGAATCTGATCCAGAGCCCAGAAGGATTCAGACAGTATTGAAAACCAAAGGTGAATTTCCCAAATACTAACAAAATAATAAAAATTAACATTTTGATTTTTAGGCTCAAAACAGTAACAAAGCAGATACAGGAAACAAACTGCAGACCTAAGCAGATGCTAAATACTTGCAAGTCCCATTTATGTATAAGATAGGTAAGATGACTGCATATAAAATTACAGTAGCCTCATGTATAAAGCTGTAGTGGATGGAGAGATATGGAGACTGAAAGTCACAAGTTCAAAGAATTGTTACCATTTTGCTTGTCAGTGTAAAATATTTATAGGACATGTTTTAAACACGAAAAATTTAAATTGAAAAACACTGCAGGAACATTCATGAAGTCTCTGAATTTTTTTCAAAAATTTAAAATTGCCCCATCAGATCCTGCATACAGACCTCCCATCTGATCTAAATATTTCCGGCTAGAGAAGGGCCCCTCTCTAACTAATTTGGGTTTTGGGGAAAGGGCTGAAAAGGGGGCAACTCCTAAAATGCAGAGTATAAAACTTGCCTCAGCCACAGTCAGTTTTGAAAATGGTTAACCCTTTTCTACTTCTTGAAAGCAGGGAAACATTTTGCGAAACGTTTCCCGGGGAGGGGGAATTTTTCCCCCGGGCAGCACTTTGCCGCTCAGTCATAAATTACACTCCAGTGAGAGGCTGAAGAATGGGAGCATAGCACGGGAAAGCCCCAATTTCCTCTTGCCATTGCACGCATAAAGCAACTGACCAACTATATATTTTTTGGGGAGTCCCATTTTATGACAACTCCGACCCCACCCGTTAAAAAGGGGACCGTGCCATCTCCTATATGTCTACAACAAAAAAATTTGGCCCCTGTGGAATAGCAATTCGGGAACATCTTCTTCTCACCTGTGTTGTGCTTTTCCTCTCTTATTCCTCAAAAAAAATTCTGAATCTGTCAAATGGGGGTTACATTCAAATATAAAAGGACATGTCCCGCAACATTGACCCCTGCGCTAACAACGGGCGAACTCACTTTATTAGGGAATCCACTTCCAAGAGAACTAGGGATTACGTCTCCTCTCCCCACCGACAATGCAACAGGGAGAGGGAATTACGAAACACTCAGGGGTACACGACGTGTAATAAAATGTGTATGGGGCCGGGCGGAATGCCCCCCCCCCCCCCCCCCCCCGACACGGCGAATTGCGGCAAAATACGCCCTCAATTTTTTGCCGTGGAACATACCTTTTCTGTGGGGGCTACACCCCGACTGGGAACACCCCAGGACAGATTCCCCGTTTCTAGAAGGAGTAACTGAGAAATAGCACAACAAAAAGATAGATGAGAAGACGCTTTAGAATGGTTTATTCACAGGGAACACAAGGATTTGGAACGGCCACAGGAACTCTTTAGGTTAAAAGAAAATCTAAGAGAAGTCATTCACCAGGTTTATCCGAGAGCAGCATAACATATTAACCTTAAAGGGGTTGTCTCACTACAAAGAATAGCTTTCAAAATGTAGGGAACACTAAATGAAGACGTTTTTCAAATATATTGCATTGTTCATCTTTTTTTGTTACGGAGCTACAAGTGATTTTATCACCTTCTGAAGGCTTTCAGGTTTCCCAAGTCACCGACCTGTGTACTCCTTATCCCCTGTTGTTTGTTCTACTTGATAGCAGAGAGTGATCTCATCACACCTGTCAGGCAGCACAGAACTTAGGACAGTGAGATCTTGTGTGTTATCTGATCTTTCAGACAAAAGACGGTAATTACTGTTTACATTAGCTCAGTAGCTTCTCCTGTCCTGGTAGAAGGTAATATAGCTAATCTAGACTAATAAACATAATAAACAGAGAAGTCTGAATACATGGAGCTCATATGCTAATTACAGCCAGCTTGACCAGGAAGTGGCAGAGCAAAGCATCATTATTTCATTCATGCATCCTATGAAACTTTGAGATGAGACAACCCCTTTAATTGGACTTATAAGCAGAAAGCTGTCAATCAATGGATGGGGCGGGGTGGTGGCTCATGAATATCAATCTGCAATCCACCGCTATTAAAGTGTTGTTTCCACCATGGCCTTTGATGGAATAACTTGGCGACACCGCTAGGACCCGCACCTATCTAGGGAACAGGCCCCGGGAAATTACAGAGCAGACTGGAGAGGCGGTTACACTTGCGCACAGCTCTCCATACTGTTGTATGGGATTTCCGAGTTCAGGTGAGCGCCGTGCTCTAGTCTATGCCATCAAAGTATTTGGTGGGAACACTCCGTTAGACACCAATTTTAGAAAAAAATAGACTGCAAAGAAAAGTTAGGCCTGAATCTGCATCTCTGTCACTGCGTTATACTGCTCTCAGGTTGGGCAGCACAAGCCTGATGACAGAGTCCTTTAAAAGGGGGTTCCACAAGTTTGAGCTGCTTGGCATAATTAGAGGATGTAAAAAATTAGAAGCATAAAGAAACGCCACCCTTTTAACTATGCTGCTCATCCTCATGCGCTGATGTGTGAGTCCTGGTGATCCTGCGCCCAGATGATCCTAATCATCATTCTTCACATGACCCTCAAGCCAATCACAGACAACAGTTGGGTCACCATGTGCATATGCGCGCCAAGAGCCCGATTAGTGGCCTTTTGGTGAACAGTGCCAGGGTCCGTGAGGAACTGGTCGAGGGGAATATGCGGCAGCGCCATCAGTGGGCCGGAGAATAAGATGGGTTTAAAAGGAAGTGCGAGCTCTTCTAATATTGTTATCATCATCTAAACGCAGTGTTTCTCAACTCCCATCCTCAGGACTCCACAACAGGTCAGGTTATATCAGGATTTCCTTAGTATTGCTACAGTGTTGATATCATTATTTGTCCAGATGCCCAGTCTGTGGGAGATCCTGAAACACATGACTGATGACGTGCGGTTCTTGAGGCCTGGAGTTGAGAATACAACGTGCTACTAACATGTCTAACAAGCAAGCCATCAAGCCTTGTAGAACTCCCCTAGTTACTTCCTTGATCCCCTTCTAATGGTCTGTGCTTTTCTACGCCCTTACGAAACCCTCTCATTGCTTGACACCACAGAAAGGAACATGTATGGCCGAAAACCGTAGGTACGCTACGGTTAATAAGACATTTCCTTGTTACCCAATAGCAAACCAATTAGAGCCACCCCTTTATTTTTCCAGACTCACTAATATGACACGAAAGGGAGCTCTGCATATGGTTCGCTGATGGGCGACAAGGCAATAGACGCGAGAGATTTTTATACATGAAGCCTGACAAAATTCTGTCCCGGATCACGATCGTGCCTCCTAAGTATGTCATTAGTTACAGAGAGGAGATGAGCTTGGCTTGATCCACATGAGAATGCCTTTGTTACCTGACAGCAAGCAGAGATCTTGAAAGGACTTTGAATTGAAATCCATTTGAATAAGCTTTATTTACACTAACGCCCTGTAACGTGGCGGTGTACTCCCTTACAGCCTATGGCAGACACACTTACATGGACGGATTGTTACCACAGCTATGGCAGATACAATATCACGACCTGAAGCTGCTTTGTCGTCATGAAAAATGATAAACTGGTACCATAGCAAATACATCCCAAGGGACTCATCCCTCTGATGACCACTTACACCAGTGCATTCAGACGGAGCAACTGACAAGATCATTTAGGAGTTCCATGCGAGGGCCCAGGAACTAGCTCAGGCACCTCCAAATATACACGTTATGCGTCACGTCTTTACCAGGAGGACAGTAAGTCAGACAGTAGTAATCATGCCCTCCACCTCAGTAACAGGAAAGTCTTCCTTGCTGAGGTCTCTTTCCCTACACTCAGGGACTCCCCCTTGATCAACCGCCTCCACAGTAAATTGCTCAAGCTGTCCTATTCTATGAAGGGGAGGCAGCTGCGGGGGGTCGTGTTGGGGGGCGAGGGTGGGGGGGCGTGAGAGGGGGGTCGTGGGGCGTGTGGGAGGAGATGGTGAGCTCTGGGCCCAGCCTAAGCAGTGTCCCCCGCACACAGCTCCCGGTATATCCGCCCGCCTGCTGGCACTCTTATACGAATACGTTTCTCACGCTTCCCAGTGTTACTGTCCTTCCGCTGGCCATTCTTGTTAGCCTTCAAACGTCACCCTAGTCGAGCGATTGTCGCTTAGATATAGACTGAGAGAGAATGTGGCTAGGTGAGCGTCCCGCTGTGACGAGCAAAAGCACTCTGCTACCACCCGGCGGGATGCCGCACCCCGACCAGCGCCCATCTGCCCTGGTCACGAAGACAATAGTTGCTGTTTGTTATCCATTAGCTGCGCTGGCGTGGATGAATTAAAAGCTGGCGTGCCCTACTCGGTCTGCCAGCTCATGCGATCGTCGTGGTAAACGTGCTGCCAACGGCACTATATGCAGGACAGAAGACATATTCAGTAGCGCTAATGTGAGTCTGATTTATACAGCATATTTCAATGGAAATTTATTCAGATTATCAGCACCTCCACTGGAAAACTAGTCAGATTATCAATATTTCCACTGGAAATTTAGTCAGATTATCAGCACCTCCAACTGAAGATGGTCCTAGATTGGAATACAACATTCTACTGCCCGAAATATAGTCAGGGATTATCAATTGAATTTACCTACTGCCAAATCTTAGTCAGATACGCGACCTTTCCACTGGAAATCTAGTCAGATTATCAGCACTTCCAATGGAAACCTTGTCAGATTATCAGCACCTCCACTGGAAATCTAGTCAGATTATCAGCACCTCCACTGGAAATCTAGTCAGATTATGGGCACTTCCACTGGAAATCTAGTCAGATTATGGCCCTTCAACTGGACAATACTAGTCAGAATTAATTGGCCACTTTCCACTAAGGAATCCTAGTCTCCCCTTAACTTTATCGTGGTACTTACCACATTGCGATAATTTAGGATCAGATTATCAGTCAAACTATCCACATGCCGAAATCTATTCAGATTATCAGCACTTCCTGTAGAAATTTATGCAGATTATAAGCATTTTCACTGGAAATCTATTCAGATTATCAGCACTTCCACTGGAAAGCTATTCAGATTATTAGCACCATTACCTCACTAGCCGAAATCGTATTCAGATTATCACCTACTCTTCCACTTGGAAAAGTAGTGCATGATTTATCACACTTCCTCTATAAATCTAGTCGTATTATGAGCACTTTCACTGGAAATCTAGAGTGAAGATTCTATATAACATTAATAATAACTTTTTATTTTATATTTGTAGCTATCCAACAATTATTCCCACTAGTACTTTACAATGTAGAGGCGTTTAATTAACATCCAAGACATTACACTATTAAATTTGAATTTTACAAATGAGACACAAGGCGGGTAAAGCGTGGGACCCTAGCTCAGCGGCAGAGTTAACAAACTCCTTTTTATGGTGTATAGGTGAGACAGAAGGATGATTAAGAAAGTGCCTCAGTTTTACAACAAGGTCTCAGCCGATGTTACATAAATAGGAGGGTTAGTTACCATAAAAAAATTGGCGTGAGCCCTTTCCACCCTGACAGTAATCTTATACAAGAAACGTGCTCTCGCGCTGAGTTACCCTCGAGTGCTTGAGACGTGACAGAAATAGGTGTCGCATTGCAGGTGGGCGCGGTTAGCAATTAAGGGATCTTGAAACAATCGCCTCGCTCTGAGAAGTCACCTCCTGATGAATGATGTGTTCCATTAGAGGCACGAGACCCTACCCTTTAAAATCGTCAGGGCTTGGTGTCGTGCCCCTGTATTTCGCGCGAGCCAACGCCACGTGGCTAGCGGATGTTCACCAGAGAATTTGGCCGCTCGGAGCTCTCTACTGCTCACCGCAACGCGCTATCTTCAGTGGTGAAATCTTTGAGTACGCATGCGCGAGCGTTACCGGATGATTTAGGACATGTAATCTGACGTATCAATCAGCAGAGTACGGAGATGCCCAGGGTAAGGCGTTGGTAGACAGAGATGACTGCAGGAGGAAAATTGGTATTAATGTGTTGGGCGGTGTTGTTTTTTACAGCCCTACGGATGTCAAGAAAATTAAAAAAAATGAAGGAGAGCTTTGTTGGCCGTGAGAGTCGATGAGTTTATGTTGTAGTCCTCGTACCTGATTGCCGACAACAGTGCAAGTGACTGACAACGAGGATAGGACACATAACGGGATGACCAAATGGCGACTGAGCATGCCTGAGGAAGGGGAAGATGGTGATCCACAGTCATTGTCAACATGCCTGCCAAGAGAGATCCAGGAGAAGCGAGAGCACGAGTATTTGCCCTGTGATTCTGTGATTTCGCCTAAGTAGAGGAGCATCATTAGTGACTTTAACTAAGAGCCAGTTTCCTGTGGAGTGTAGATTGCAGAGAAAACCTGGACTATCGTCAGAGGATCGAGAAGAGAATTATACAGAGAGATAGCGGATTTAGCGCGAGCGAGTAGACCAGGTTTAGAGATGAAGGCCGATTAGAGATTTGTTCTCCGTATTCTTGACAGCCCGCTAAGGAAGCCGGAGGTCCAGAGAGGGTCTTATTTAGTAAAAAGTTTGATGATGGCATGTTGAAAGGAAGATGGAAATCATCCCAGTAGAAGGAAGAGAGAGAGGTGATGTGAAGAATTCTGCAGTAAGGCGGAGAGTATGATAGCTAGCGAGAAGTGCGCAGTAGGCCGTGGACAAAGATTGTGAGGAATGGGAGTAGAAAAACCCCCCCCCCCCCCCCCCCCCCCCCCCCCCCCCCATTTTATCAATAAAACTCTCCTTTTAGAATGCGTCACTAAAGAGCAGGGTTATGTTGGTGGGCCAGAAACAGACCGAACGAGAAGACCTGGACACTCTTCTTTCCTCAGTGGGTGTTGGGGTCAAGGCCTCTGCCTTATGAGATAAGCAGAACTAGAGGACATGCGACAGGAGCGGAATGGAGGATGGGTGTTACTTGAGCAGATCTCGAGATGAGATGTTTTAGCCGAGCTATGATACGTGTCTCATTTGTCTTTGAACGTGTAAGTACTAGTGGCCCATGTCGTTCAGCACAGCAGGTCAGTGATCTGAGCACGGCGACTGAGCCTTTTAGGGACTGAGGAGGAGGGAGTGGAAAGTGTCAACACAGAATGTTCTTTGCTATGAGTTGTTTGTGATAGTGTTGAGATTGAGCGAGGTGAAGTATTTTTGTTATCTGAGGGTTGGACCGAAATGTGACCGAGGCCTCGCGCCGATTGATATTAGTAGTGCAGTGGAAGCGCGCGTAAGGTGTAGGCTAAGTCCATAAGCAATGAAACTTTCATAAGTGGAGAAAGTCTGCAGGTCAGACCTTTTGACTTTTCTCCACAGTTCTCAACTAGATCATAGGAACATCGCCCTGTGCAGAAACTGAGTCACTGAGGCAATATTTCGCACAAGGCTGCCGGGCGTATGACTTTGTGGCGTGCCGTGGTGGTCGTGAGTGGTGCCAATATCGTTCCAGCGTGTGGCTTGAGAGTAGTAGTGAGAGTTTCTACTGTATTCTTGACAGCAGGTCAAGGACAGATGGGGGAGAGCATTGGGGGCAGTGAGGAACTGTGATGGTGTGCTACTGTGCTGAGTCCTAGGGTCATTAATGGAGCAGATATCTGAATGGGCTGAAATGGGCCGGTGGTCCAGAGAAGGCCCTGAGGAAAATTGGGTGATAGTGAAGGAAGATAAGGTTTGTGGTCGGATGAGCGCACTACCAGAGAATTACGTGAGCGTCTAGAATTCGATAAGTCTAGACTGCAGAAACCAACTCAAGAGAGTGTCCATAACCTTGTGGCGTGAGGGAGACAAGAATCTGTAAATTGCATGGCGCAAAGGATTATCGTTAGCGAAGAAACCGAGAGAGCAGAGGGACATTAGGGTTGTCAATGGGGATGTTGAAATCACCCTATGATGACTCTGTGGGTATTCATTGGACGAGGAAAGGGTGAGGGAAGCCAGGCCACAAATGATCCAGAAACATGGCGGGGTGAGCGGGAGGACAGCGCTGCCGTGCTACACAACCGCACGATTCTGCAAGGCGGAAAATCGCCGAGAAAAGATGTCTCGACAGGGTTTGTGCGACTCAAAAGGGAGGGGAACAGTGACGGAGTGTGCAGAAGGATGGACATGACACTGAGCGTCAGTGCAGGTGTAGAGAAAGGAGGTTATGCAATCTCTTTTTTCTACAAACCCGGACCTGGCTACCTCAGTCTCGGCGAACGCAGGGGAGTTAGAAGCATCAGTCGTAGTTACTTCGACAGTCGAGAGAGTGTATACTAGGTGCGGGGGCCAATTAATAATAAAATTATTTTATTAACTTATGTAATTAAGCTAAGTTTTACGTGGAAGATTTTTCCTTGTTGCCCTATTGATATAATTTATGCCTCCACTCGCTGGCCAATTCTAGATTCCTAGAATTGCCGGTCTTTCTTGATGTTTAGAGAGTGTAGGCCTCCAATTAGGTGGAGAGCCGGCAAGGCAGGTGAGTCCTGTCAAGTTCTCGTCATGAATGGGCTGCGAGCAGTGTTTCAGAGAAATTGAAGAGCTAGGAGATTGAGGGAGTAGAGAGCGAATGCAGGTCGGCGGATGACAGCAGTGAAGTTGGCTTACCACCCCAAGAATCGGGCATTTCCCAGAGACATGTAAAAGTGGAGGAAAGAGAAGACAAACAGGACAGGAATAGCAAGCAGGTAGCAGGGGTTCTATCGCGTAAGGTGAGGAGGACAGACGACGGCCCCCCCCGCCCCACCACGACCCATCGAGGCCAGATAGATAAAAGGCCCCCCTCGTGCCGTGGTACCTCGCCCGCCCGGTTTCAGAGACAGATCGATCGTTCCACTCCGCACAGACCACATGAAAACCTCTGACAGGAGGTACCGTACAATAGAAAAAGTCCGACAACAGCAGACATGGTTCTAGAATGTTGTTTGTGTATGAGTAAGCACGTTTGCTGCAACACTATGCGCAGGCTGGCCCCCCCCCCCCCTATTGATTTGGAAAAATTTTTGTTTTTTAATAATTTTACGAACCCACAGGGGAAAACAGTGTGTTGGCGCAATGCCCTATTACAAGGGTGAGGCGTGAGGAGAAACCAGATTGAGGCCCTGATGTGAATAGCATTATTAGCTGAGAGGGTGACAACTCGCAGGTGGTCGACTAGGAAAGGAAGACAAGATGGCTTACAAGGGTAGATAGCAATAAGTGTAACATAGGTGCGATACGGCAGTGTATGTTAAAAGAGACCAGGTTACTCACATAACTGGTTGGATCATTCAAGCTCCGCCTCTAAGCTCATCTCTCGTACCCCCTTCCATTTTTCTGTACCATTATGCGCACGTACACTGCAAATACTAGTCTTAGATTATCAGATAATTTCCACTAAAAATACTATCTCACGATTAATCAGTAGCTGTGTCTTACTGCGCATATCTATTCAGATTATCACCACTTTACACTGGAATAACCCTATATCCTTTATTATTGGCACGTTCCATTATTAGTAGATACAGTGGCTAGTGCACTAGGACACCAACCCCTTTAGACGGATGAACCAATCTTCGACGCCCGGACTTTCCGCGGCCAGAAAATGTAGTGCAGTCAATGTTTTTGCGGCAGGTTTGTGGACAGGGCCAATCCGCAAGCAGAACCGTCCAACAGAAAACCATCCAAAAGATGATAAAATATCAGCTCATGGGTCTTCCAGAACTTTAGTACCCACCGACCTCGATCGCGTTCTTCCAGAGCATCCATACACTGCTGGTCAATCGGTCCGCTAGAGCGTTCCATGCCTACCTTACTGGCTCATACAGTAGGTCTTCCAGAGCATCAGACCCACTGACTCATGTTTCTTCCAGAGCGTCCGTACCTGCTGGTGAATCTTTACGCCAGAGTCGTTCCTCGCCTAACCTGCTTAGAGCTCATATTCTTCTTCACCAGTAGCTTTCGTATCCAACCCTGGTTTTACTACGCCCGTCGCATGCCCCCGGAAGCTACACGTTTCGTTACCTTCTTGTAAACCCTCATTTCTCTATAGCGTATTCCCAGAACTGGCTATCTATTGTTAATGCATGAAAGAACAGGAGCCAATAATCTGAGAAAAACAATATAAAAAACATGTCAACTATGCCACCTTATATATGTTCAAATAAGTGCAGTGTAAAGGAGAAATAATGGTCAGCGGCGCACCTTACATAATATTGTTGAGGAATGTAAATAAGGGCTTGTCCCCACAGCAAGGGTCTTCATACAGATTTACAGACCGTATTCAGTTTTGTAAAACCGCCATGCTAAACACGTCTGGTCAACTCCTATAAAGGAACTAATGGAAAAAACTTCCACCTGCACAGGTTTCCAGGATATCCGGGGCGGCCTTTGGCTGGAAGTCCGCCGCGACTGGTTCACAAACACATGTTCATTTTTCTGCCCTCTTTTCAGACGGACAATTAACAACTCAATGCAAGGGGGAGGGCTTTTCTCCGCAAACAGTGTAGAAAAGTCACACACACCCTCCCCCCCACGGCCGTGTGCACAGCTCCAAAACAGAGGATAATCCTACCGGTTTTTTACTGGGGGGCCTTTGGGGGACGCCCCTTAATAGTGATAATAAAACTGCTCACCTGGAAAGGTTGTTCAAAAAATTGTACAACACAGTTAATCACATAACTACAGTCCAGCTGCTCGGGAGACCGCCATAAAATTTTTTTGGGGTTTATAAAATTACTCTTGTAAAAGCAAAACCCCAAAACAAACAAAAATACCCTATATGTAGTTTTTCTCAATGTTTAAAAAATATTGAAGTTTTTTAAGGATGAGCGAGCGGGAAAAATTGTTCTATTTTTCGATTACAATTTTTAAAACTTTTTTTGATTTCGGGTTCGGGGCCCTTTTTTGATCTAAAACTCGAACGCGAACCACTTTAAAAGCCCAATGGGAGAAGATTTTCTGATTAATTTTTTTATACCTAAAAACATTGGGGGAAAAAGCGGGAATTACCTTTCCCCAAAAAACAAAAACCCTTGAGACTTACAAAAAACCTTAGGGGAAAAAAATTTTGGGCCTAAATTTCACAAAAAAAAATTGGGGAGGCAAAAATAAAATTTAAATTCCTTTTCCCAAGTCTAACTGAAAAAACCCAAAAGGGGCATTATGGGAAAGGGGTTTGAAAAAGCCCACAGCGCCCTCTTTGGTTTTTTAAAAAACCCAAAATTTTTTGCTTTTGACCCACCGAGTCTTGAGAAAGAAAAAAAGGTTTTTTTAAGCCAACCCATTATCTCTCATCGGGCCAGACAACGCTTTTTGGGGTTTTTTTGTCCCTCTTCAGTGCAGACAAGAAGATAGGGGCTGGTGTGGGAGGCATCGGGTAGCCGGGAAGGGAAGATCTCCTTAAGGAGAGCACCGAACGAAGCTTTAGATTTTTGTTTTGCCTTTTTTCCCCCTCACTTTAGCATCTGCTATCACAAGGCATTATGGGAAAGGGGCTGAAAACCCCACAGCGCCCTCTGTTGGTTTTAACAAATCCCAATTTGTTTTTTGACCCACCGAGTTTGAAAAGCAAAAAGGATTTTTTTACCCAAGCCGTATCTTCATCTGCAGCAACGCTGTTTCGGGATTTTTGCCCCCTCTTCATGCAAGAAAGGAAGAACTGGCGGCTGTGTGGGAGGCATCGGGTGGCTCAAAGGGAAATCCTCCTTTAAAGGGAGAGCACCGAAACAACGGCTTGTAGGTTTTTTTTTTTGCCTTTTCGCCTCTACTTAGCATTGACACACACACCCCCAAAATCAGCCAGCACTCCCCCCTGTGCAACAGTCACCTCAGGATGGCTGGGGCCCCCCTTTTTTCACCCCAGGGCAGCCCTGGCAGGGATCGCAGGACTTTTCCCTAAAAAGTTCCCAATCCTTTTTCTTCAGCGAATACCAGCGGGCTCTCGTGACCCGGGGACCCCCCCCCCATAATAAGTCACCACCAGCTTGCCGACCCCCTTGTAGGCTTAGCAATGCTAAAAGGCCCGCATGCTTTTCGAACACCTGCAGCCAATCGCCCAAGAACCCTTGCAGCCAGAGAAAAAGCTTTTTGGTTGGAAACAACCCCCCCTGGCTGCGAGCGTTTTTGACTCTCATATCTACCAAAAATACATTTCACGTTTGCACGGATCTTAAACTGCTGGAACAAGACCTCAATACAGCAAGTCGGATTTTCAGTATCCAAACGCAGACCCAAAAATCTGGAAACTCCCCAACTGCAACGCCCGTCGATCCTGAACTACAAGAGCATTAGAAATCAAAGCCCTGATCAAATTTAATAAACCCAAGTTGACGATGCAGAAACAAATCCAGAATAACATGGGGATTAAGCCTCCTGAGACATAAAAGCTCAAGCCCTCTCCTCCTAATAAGGCTTTTCAACAACTCTGGCAAAAAAAGCGGATCCCCCCCAAATAGAATACAGGGCAACAGAGGCTGCGCCCCCCCCGCCAGACCCCGCTAAACCTAAGATGAATTTGCCGTGTGCACTACTATGCTGTAAAAAAGGTCATGAAGGGGCCGAAAACTCCAAGCCCTCACTTGAAGGGTCAAAATCGAAAATTTCCCCATTTCCAACGATTACAACGAGGGCTGCCTCTGCCCCCTCTAACCTTGATGCTACAAGAGGGGAAAATTCAGTACGATGGGGATTCCCTTTTCGCTCTGCACGTCGGGGGTGAAGATTCTCGTCACCTTCAGGACATTTTGTTTCCCCCGACTTTCTAACATTTTTTTGAAAATTTCCCAGTTTTCCCCTCCCGGACGGGATCAGCCTATTTTCAGCCCCCTCTGGGCCCCCCAAATTTTCGACCCTTTTCTCAGCAAGAGGGGGAATGGGATCCCCACCCAAAAACAACGACTACCCAAACCCACGTCCATTTTTACGGGGAAAGATAGATGGGCCCCTTGAAAAAAGCTTTTCCTAATACTCACTGATGCGCGCGCCATTTTTACCCCCGCCTGCCCCTGTACCACCCCGGGGCAGGGTGGACACGGGAGGTGGTACTTCCATTTACCACTCAATTTCGGGGGTGGACTCCCAGGGACTTACGGGGACGCCACCATCTTGGGTCCATTCTAAGGAGGGTTTTTTGAAGGGGCAATGACACTAGCATGCAGCAATTCCAGAAGTCCCCCACGGATGTTCGGGCTCCCCTCATACTAGGATTTTGCATAATGAATTTTTTTTTCTCTCTTCTTTCCCCCATAACCAATGTAACGCTGCGGGTTCACTTTTTCCATGGTCGATCGCAAGCCAGGGTTTAGTTAAATTCCCTACTGTTGTTTGATAGGCTTCTCTGTATGTGTGCCTTTAGCATTGGTTTTTTATTCAATTTTTTTGCTGGGCGGGCGAGACCTGGTATACCGCCCCACGACCATTCCTTGGTTTTTATAACCCCACCATGATTTCCTTTCAGAAGCACCCCTTAATGTAAAGGGTTTTAAGTCCCCAAAGACGGTCCCCAAATCTTTATAGTATATAACAGTGCACCCAAATTTTATGTCCCCAAGAAACCATATCATGACAGCATCTGAGGCATTTAAAAATAATATTTCCCCCCATGGTGCCACAGTAAAAAAACCCATCGGGTTTAAATCGAAAGCAGGCCATTTTTTAAAAAAAAATCCCCCTATACAGCGGGTTGAAAGCAAGATCGCCCCAAATGCGAGATATTTTTTTTAAATGTAATTAGTGGGTCTTTATTTCCATTGCCAACATTATGCCCAAACCGGGGTCAGCTATCTTCCTTATTTCCCCACTCTGGGGGATTTGAATTTTTTTTGCTGAAGGAAAATCCCTCTGGGGGGATTTTAATGTAGCACTAAACCCGAGTATTGACACATCAACAGGCTTTGAAAACCCTTAAACAATTAAAAAAATTTAAAAAGTTTCTAATGCAATCAGCTCATGATTTTGGGCCCCTTTTCTCACCTCACTAACCTTCTATTCCCACCCCATAATAATACAGAGGCTGATTTTTCTTCCTTCAACATCCCCTTTCCCTAACGCCAAGAGACCTATAGAAATATTTTGCTGTCCGATCATGCCCCAGTGTATTGTGTTTTTGGGATGCAGCAGAGGGGGATAACGATTTAATTGGAGTTAAATGATCCCTCCTAAATGATTCTATGTTTGACCGACTTGCCATTAAATAACAACTTTAAAATTGATCACTCCACGATTCTACCTCCCCCCGGTTTAAAGGGGGAACAGAAGTGTGTTATTAGAGGTGTCTTAATTAAACATGGCGCCAGGCTGAAGAGAGAGGCTGCGGCTAAGTTATCCGCCCTCATGTCGCGGCCTTTCGCGCGGGAGTCTGCCCACAAATCCACTTTTCTAAGTGTTCAGGAATTTTTGCGCCCAAACATAATCCATACCTTGGAGAAAAAAATGCTCGGTTTCCCCCGTTTTGCGTGGCTCATAACCTTGGGGAATCGACCGCGATATTGGCGAGAGCCCTTAGAGACAAAAGAGCTTCCTTTTTATCCCCCGTGATAAAACTAACATGGTGGGTACCCCTCGACATCTAATTTTTGGGTAACTTCCAGGAATATTAAGAAATCTTTATAACCTCCCCCCTGCCATTTTTGCCCCACCATCGCTGGCTCATTCCTGAATACATCCTCCCTTCCTGTCAAAGTGCGGATAGGCTTCGGCATTTTTAGGTCCCTTTACCCCAGCGAGGGGTCTCTGCGCCATTCCCCATCCAGCGGGGAAAAGCCCCGGCCCAGACCTATACACTAAATTTTTAAAAACCCTTAAAGACAAACTGAGGCTCCTCGCTTTCCCCCTTTTAAATTTGGTTTCAGATGCTCCCATTCCCACCCTCCCCCTCTGCAACCCATATCACAGTAAAACGAAGCCAGGAAAATCCCCTCTGCTCTAGCTAAAGCCCATTTTGCTCTTAAATGTGGGTGTTAAGCTCTTGCAAAAGTATTGGCAAATAGATTTAAAACCCAAATTTTTCCCCATTTGATCCTTCAGACAGGGTTGGGTTTTATTAGGGAGAGGGCAAAAGAAACAAACCTTAAAGACGTTTGCCCTTGTCCATCAGGGTCAAAACTTAGATCCCGCAATGTTACTTTACTCCGCCCGGGGAAAGCGTTTGACAGGGTAATTGGCCTTTTTTTTCGCTTGCCCCCGTCACGCGTGGGGGGGCCAAGGATGCTCAAAAGAATTTTCCTGTACCATCCCCATCACCCAAAAATTTGGGTAAACGGTGCCGTCTAACCCTTTTTTCCCTAGCAAAGGGGCGAGGCAAGGATGTGTTTTCAAACCCCCCTCTATGTAATCTCATGAGTATCTGTTACGTCTATTAGGAAGAGGGACGAGATTAAGGTTTTTGCGTAGGGAAATGACAGTATAAATGCCTGCTTTTTGCAATATCCTTTCGTTGTCACAGAACCGAATCCTCCATACCTCTTTACGATTTGTTTTAAATATTTTTTTGGGAGGCTTTTGTAACTTTAAAGTAAACACTCCAAAAAGCACGGCCATAACACTCGCTAGTGGCCCACTTGGGCTCATCCCTAACCGGCCATTCCCATTTAAATGGGCGACTCAGTCCCTTTCATATTTAGGGTACAGATTCCTAACCGCCTTCTCAATGTTTTTGACCTCTTTGCAGCCCTAGCATCCGAATAAAGGGGGATTTGGGCCAAATGGGGGAAAGAGGGGGTTTTTTTTGGATAGGGGGGTGTCAATATCATTAAAATGAATATTGCCCCCACTTTATTTTATTTCGAAAAACTCCCCAATTAAACTGCCCTACCCTTTTTAGTTTGAATGATTTTTAGACAATTTATTGGGGGAAATAAAAACCCAGGTTGCTAGAAAAGTTTTTTTAAATTTGAAGGGAAAGAGAATGGGGGGGCCGGCATCCCAAACCCGAGGGGCCACATCTAGCGGCAACACTGTCCCCCTGGGGGATTGGGTTCCCCTTTAAATCTCGAACAGTTAATATTGAGGAACGATATGCAGGAGAACCTGTCCCCCCCTTCCCCTTTGGTACTTCCCCACTTGCCAGGGGTTAGGGACTTACCTCCCCTTGATCACGCAGTTTACGCTCTCAATATTCCCTCTTCCGGGGGGGATATGGCCTTATTCCCCAGCGGCCCAAAGGTTTCCCCTTAAGGAAATTCCTGGGGTCCCCCTCACCTCGCGCTGCTCCTATTTAGCGGGGAAAGGAAAACCACAGCTACTTTTGAGTGGGAGACTTTGTCCAGGTGCGGCCTTTAAGTCGTATGAAACAGTGCCCCCCTCAAATTTTTGCTCCCCCAAACACTTGGGGCAGTTTAGCGATCAAGCATACTTCGAGGGGCCCCCAAATCTAAATGAACTCCCCCGTCCCTCGACTTCGAACAAATTTTGTACCCAAAGGCAGCAACCAGCCCACCCATATCTACCCTATACAAATATCTTTGGTCCCAATCCAACACTGTTCATTCCCCAATGCTTTGGGGGGCTAGAACTGAGTGGCTCCTTTGCAGACGAGGGTTGGTTTTAAAGCCCATACCTTCCACTAAGACCTCCGGGCTCGTTAGGTTTAAAACTTAATTTAAAGGCTTTTTACGATGGTACCGGTCCCCAAGCCTTACACTCGATCTACCCGAGCGTACCCGGGGCCTCTGCTGAGGTGTGACAAGGAAAAGGACTAACGTACATCGGTGGGGATCGGGCACTTTAGCCATTTTGTGAAGCAGTAATAACACAACCGGACAAATTTTGGTATAGTTTGCAAAATTTGCCCGAGGTTTTTTGCTCTACATGATACCTATGAGCTTGGGAAAACGTTGAAGGGGAAACTTATTACCTTTTCTTTGACGGCGGCCAAGTTGCTGATTTCCCCAAAAATGGCTTCTACCAGATTTCCCCCTCTGGGTGAATGGGGTTTAAAAAATATTCTTCTCCAACGTATGGGGGTGAAAGCGAGGTACTCAACAACAGTCAACATTTTTGGAATGGGGGGAATGGTAGCATATACGGGTTTAATGTCATAGACAAGGCGCTAAGAAATTAGCCTCAATACCGACAGTATAAGTTTACCTGTTTTTAGCCCCTAGTTTAAAAGGGCCCGTCTTTCAGGGGGTTTAAAAAACATCCCCTTGCTATAATTTGTCAAAGGTGTGGAGTATACACGGTCGCCTTGCCAAGTAGTTCTCTTTTTTTTTTTTTTTTGATTTTTGTTTTTTGTATTGTATGTTCTTTCTTTACTGATTGCCTAATTGACACTTGATATCAGCAGGAATGTTTCCATATCTTAATCGATTTCGTTGCTCCTGTGGATGTCTGTCTGTCTATAGTTGTACGAAAAATAATGTTTTGTCATGTATGTGACACAGGAGCCGTAACTATGAAGCATAAGTAGTATGCATGCTTAGCATGGTAGCTACCCAGCATCTCCTTTGGAATACATCCCACTGTATTGCTATTATGTTATTTTTTATTGTCTCAATGAGCTGTTTTGAAAAAGAAAAAACAAAAACTCTACAATCCATTCGTTCGGTGCTCTCCTTAAGGAGAGATCTTCCCTTCCTGAGCTACCCGATGCCTCCCACACAGCCAGCCAGTATCTTCTCTGCTCTGCACTGAAGAGCGACAAAAATCCCGAAACAGCGTTGTCTGCAGATGAGAGATACTGGCTTGGCTAAAAAATCCTTTTTGCTTTCTCAAGACTCGGTGGGTCAAAAGCAAATTGAGGATTTGTTACAACCAACAGAGGGCGCTGTGGGCTTCTCAGCCATTTTCCCATAATGCCTTGTGATATGCAGATGCTAAGTAGAGGGCGAAAAGGCAAAACAAAAACTCTACAAGCCGTTCGTTCGGTGCTCTCCTTAAGGAGAGATCTTCCCTTCCTTAACTGAAAAGATGACAGTTTGCAAGCAGAGGCCTAGCTATAGGAGGTGCAGCGGTAGCAGCTGCTACGGAGACCTGCATCCTGAGGGGTCCCAAAACCCCTTTGACACATAGGAGATTTGGAGACGGTGTTATACAGTTACTGAATCCCCAAAACTGCAAAAAACTGAACTTTTGGGCAGTGAGTATGATTTAGGAAATCCAAGCACTCAAGGGTAAAGAGAGAGCATATCAACATTAGCTACCAACTCTGCAGCCTAAGCACCAAGTGGAGGGCCATTATATAACAGCAGGATTCATTCAAGAGTCCAGGGCCAGTTGCCACCACCCCACCCCCCCCGCCCTCCGGAACAAGGAATATCACAGTCCGAAACGGGTAGGGCACCCACCCCGCCCCAGGACCCACAAGTGTACACCTCAGGTACCGGCATGTCACAGGGACAGAGGGATAGAAAGAATTGAGTAGCGCGGGGACGCGATACCATCTAGTAATAATTTTGTCGTTTAATTTGTGGGCCCTGGAGGACACCGAAGATCTGTGGGCCAGCTGAAACACCCTAGGCCAGTCATCTCCTGAGAGAGTCTGGTTTAGTTCTCTCTCCCAGCTACTCTGAAAGGAAAGCTTATCACCAGCCCTAGAGTCAAGCAAAAGTATATACAGGCCAGTGAGAGTCCGCCTCTCAGAGTATCGTCCCAGGCACCACAACTCAAAAGTGGTTAGAGGTCTATGCCCCCCAAACAACCTCTTCCACTTTGAGTAGAAGCTGTACAACTGATAATAGTGGAACCAAGAGAACTGTGATGAGTGAGCCTCGCCAACCAACGCTTGGTATCCCCTCAGAACCCCTGAGGTGACCACGTGATCGAGCACTGAGGTTGCAAATCCAGTTCCCAGTAACCGGGTAAGCGCCGCGGCTAGGGAGGCAGGGATGTCGGAGTTGCCCAATAACGGGGTATAGAGGCCGCCCACGCTGAAAAGCACCAGTTTAGAAGCATAGGACCGAAATATCACAACTGAGGTGTGCATGATCAACGGAGCGCAGGCGAGGAGACGGATCGTTTTTCTAAGATGTCACACTTTCTTCCGTTGCCTGACTTACCATCTGCTCCTTGTCTCGCCACCCTCTTCTTCGAGCACCTTTTCCGTTTGCACTGTCTGCCACGGCACATAATCTCGGACCAGGTGGTCCAGTTCGTTTCGAGGTTCTGGCGTGCACTCTGCTCCCGGTTACAGGTGAAGCTGGACTTCTCCTCGGCATACCACCCACAGTCTAATGGTCAAGTGGAAAGAGTCAACCAGGTCCTAGAAAGTTATTTGCGCATTTTTGTCTCAGCCCGTCAGGATGATTGGTCCAGCTTACTGCCTTGGGCTGAGTTCTCGTACAATTCCTTGGACTTGAAGTCTTCTGGCGCTTCACCCTTCTATGTGGTCTATTGACAGCATCCTCGCCCACCCCTCCTTTTTCCTCATCCTCAGAGGTTCCCGCGGTGGATGTCTTGAATAGATACCATTGGGAGAATCGTAGTCCCCACAGAGAG
>JAODAL010036575.1:0-41495 GCA_025379985.1 Phyllomedusa bahiana | reverse complement strand
GAAATTTTTTGGGGCCTCTTTTGTTACATGGGATGCGTTTGGGGAAGCGCATCGGCATATGGGGCGGGCTGGTTGCGCTATGACGAACATTTTCGTTAACGGGAAGGGGGTTCGTCCTTCAATCGGGTGGACCATAAGGATAATGGTCCTTTGGTTGAAAGTTATGGCCCCGATGAATTCGGCCACCCTTTCTTGGGGGCCGGATCACCCGGGCCAGGGGGGGAGTGGGGGGCGGTGGGCGGAGCAGGGAATCAGCGTGGGGCTAAAAAGGGGGGGGGTATGCTGGCTGTTTAATGGCGGACAGTGTAAGTTTGGTCCGGCTGCCGATTTAAACATGTGCTCCTTCTGCGCAGCACCGTCCCCACCCGTTCACTCGTTGTTTAAAAGAAAGGCCGGAGCAAAGGGGCCGGTGACGCCGGTGAGACTGGGCGAGATGGAACCTTTTCTAGCCCGCTTTCCGGATAGGGAAACAGCGGACCTGTTGTCCGCCGGGTTCGGGCAGGGCTTCGTAATTCCGCCTCCTGGTCACCTCTTCCTTTTTCTATTAAGAACTTAAGGTCGGCCCATGAGCATCCGATGGTAGTGGCAGAGGTTGGCAAAAGAGGTGGAGCTGGGGAGAATGGCGGGCCCATTTGAGGTTCTGCCTTTTCCTGACCTAGTGGTGTCTCCCTTGGGGGTGGTGCCTAAGAAGGAGCTGGGGAAATTCCGGCTCATTCACCATTTGTCCTTTCCGAAGGGCCAATCGGCGAATGATGGTATAGCACAGGAGCTGTATTCCGTGGTCTATACTTCCTTCGACGAAGCTGTGTCCCTGGTGCGGCGTCATGGGCGTGCCGCACTAATGGCAAAGGCGGATATTGAGTCGGCTTTCCGACTTTTGCCGGTTCATGAAGATAGTTTGAAATTGTTGGGGTGTTTTTGGGATAGGAAGTTCTTTGTCGATCGTTGTTTGCCGATGGGCTGCTCGCTATCGTGCGCCTATTTTGAGGCGTTTAGCACATTTTTGGAATGGGTGGTTCGGGATGTTTCGGGGTTGAGTTCTATCATTCATTATTTGGATGATTTCTTCTGTGTTGGGCCGGCGGGGTCTCCTGTGTGCAGGTCCTTATTGGCGTCATTGGGTTGGGTGACGGACCGGTTCGGGGTCCCGTTGGCACCGGATAAGTCGGAGGGTCCGAGTACTTGCTTGAACTTTTTGGGAATATGCATTGATTCCAATAGAATGGAGTGCAGGTTACCGGCGGATAAGCTAGAGTCTTTATGTCTGGAGGTTTGCCGGGTTGCTGGTTTGCGCAGGATTCCCCTGAGAGAGCTGCAGTCTTTCTTAGGGAAGCTGAATTTTGCGTGCAGGATTATGTCGATGGGGCGGGTCTTTTGTCGCGGTTGGCCAGTGCGACTTCGGGTGTGACAAAACCACACCATTTCGTGCGCTTGACCTGTGAGCACAGAGAGGATTTGAGGATGTGGGCCAGTTTTTTGGATACATACAATGGGCGGTCAATTATCCTGCACAGGGAATTGTCTAACCGGGAGATTGATATCTTCACGGATGCGGCAGGTAGCACGGGCTTTGGGGCCATTTGTGGGGTACGATGGTGTGCGGCCCCGTGGCCGGAGGCGTTGCGGGTTCTTCCGATAATTAGGAATTTGGCGTTCCTGGAACTTTTTCCTATCGTGCTGGCACTAGAATTGTGGGGCGATAATTTTCGGGATCGGAAGGTTCGCTTCTTTTGTGACAATTTGGGTGTGGTCATGTCGATTAACAACTTGACGGCCTCTTCACCGCCAGTAGTGCGTCTTCTGCGGTTGTTGGTTTTGAGGTGTTTGGAACTCAATTCGTGGGTTAGGGCGGAACATGTCCCTGGTATCCAAAATGCTGTCGCTGACTCTCTTTCTCGGTTGCAGTGGGACCGGTTCCGGACTTTGGCTCTTTCGGCGGCGGAGTTCGGGGAAGAGTGCCCCAGTCATCTATGGACCGTGGCCTTCGGGACGCAGACCAGCTGATTCGGGCGTCCTTCTCAGGTGGGACCTGGGCTGCGTATTAGGCAGCCTGGGAGAAGTGGTTGGATTGGATCAAGGAACTGGGTGATGTGGTGTCGGAGGAGGACCACATCGGGGCGTTGCTGTGTTGGCTGGGGCGAGTTCGGGGGCTAGGATGGTCAGCTGCAAGAGTCTCCAGATTTATGTCGGGGCTAGCTTTTGGGTTTCGAATGCGGCGGTTGCGGGATTTGACTAAGGATTTCGTGGTGTCCCAGGCTCTTCGTGGTTATAGGCGAGGCCAGGGGGCAAGGGATTCTCGGCGTCCTGTGGTTTTTGCTCTGCTGGAATGGCTCGGCAGGGTGGTGGGGGAAGTTGCCAGCTCGAGTTACGAGGCGGGGCTTTTCAGGCTGTCTTTTGCTTTGGCATTTTTTGGGGCATTGAGGGTGGGGGAGTTGGTGTCTCCCAGTCATTTAAAGGGGGGAGGACTTCAACAGGAGGATGTTTCGGATCTCGGGGATGCGTTTATGTTCTGGCTGCGTCGGTCAAAGACGGCCCAAACCGGGAGGGGGCGGCGGGGGACCCTGCGGGCGGTTCCAGGGTCTGCGATGTGTCCGGTGCGGTGTTGGCGGGAGTTTCGGGATCTGCGGAGGGCTGAAAGCGGGCCGCTCCTGCGTCATGCAGATGGAACATTTCTTTCTCGTTTCCAGTTTACCGCGGTGTTTAGGCGGTGTTTGGTGGCGGTGGGGCCTCAGTGCGGAAGTGGTCCGTAGGATTGGGAGATGGGAGTCGGACAGGTATCGGCTGTACATCCGGCCACATCTGGCGGCTTGAAGGCGAAGGGATTACGGGGGGGTGGTAGTGGTTATTGCCACTGTGTCGCTGTTGTCAGCTTGTTTTTTCTTTGTTCGCCAGTTCGTCCTCCGTTCCTGGTTTGGATCCTGGGCCATTCATACGTTCCCTGGGGTGCCGAGCGAGCGGACATGCGGCCGGACGGCCGTCAAATGGGTTTCCAGGGAGTGTTGGGGTGGTACGCTGGCTTGGACGGCGAGGGATGCGTTGGTTAGAAGTTGTCCCGGAGGAGACGCGGTTTGCAGCACTGGATAGGCCTCCAAACATTCTATTGCTTCATGTGGGGGGGAATGATCTAGGGTCTCTGACAGCCAGGGCGTTGATTCGGAGCATCAAGTATGACTTGTTGCGGTTGTGGAGGTCATTCCCGGGTATGGTGGTTGTCTGGTCCGACATAGTGTTTCGACATCACTGGAGGGGAGCTCGCTCGGTAGAGAGGCTGAATAAGTTAAATAGGGCGGTGGGTAATTTTGTGGCTAGGAATGGTGGGGTATTCGTCAGGCATCTGGAGTTGGGAAAGCTGGCAGGGAAAAAATTTTTGGGGGGCGAGGGGTACATCTGACGGGTTGGTTTGGAACTCTGGGCTCTGGGCCTTCAGGAAGCTTTTGAGAGAGCCTGGGCCGGGTAGGGGCCTCGCATGCATAGGGGTCATGTCATGCCGGGTGGCGGGGGGGGATTTTGGGAATTGGTTGAGGAATACGGTGGGGGAGTCATTGGGGGTATATTCCCCAGGTTTGGAGAATGGTGAATCGACCCGGCGAAGGTGGTGGGCTCTTCAGGCTGGAATCCTGCAGAGCAAAATGGGGAGCCATCTTGTAGGGCTTTAGACCCCGAGCCAGTGGAGTGGGCGGGGTAAATGGGGGTTTTGGGTTTTCCCTTGGGGATTTTGGGGGCCCCGGGGGTTGGGTTGGTTGGTTTCCAAGGACCTCTGCCCCATCTGGTTGTGGTGTTCAGGGAGTTAAAAGTTTTCATTCTTATGGGAAGATAATTTTATGTATTTCATATATAATATATATAATATATAATTATAAAATATGGAAGGGGGGGGTGTTGGTGTTACATATAACATATAACTCACCCGGCCACTTTATTGGTACACCTTCCAACTGCCGTTAACACTTTTAAATTTTTAATCAGCCCAATCACATGGGGCAACTCGGATTTTGGCATGTGACATGGTCAAGCAATCTCCGCAGTTCAAAAAAGAGCATCATTATGGGGGAAAAAAGGTGATTTGAGTGCCTTTGAACTGGGATGGTTTTTTTGGGCAGAAGGGCTGGTCAGTATTTCAGAAAAATGCTGCTCCTGGATTTTCACGCACAACCCTCTCTAGGGTTTTTCAGAGAATGGTCCAAAAAAAAAAAAAACCATGAGCCAGTCCTGTGGGGGGAAATGCCCCTTTTGATGCCAGAGGTCAAAGGAAATGGGGCAGACTGGTTTGAGCGATAAAAAGGCAACAGTACTCAATAGCCACCCTTACAACCAAGGTAGGCAGAAGACATCCAACGCACATAGACGAATTTGAGGGGATGGGCTACACAGCTAAGACCCCAAACCAGGGGCCACTCCTTTTGCTAAAACAGGAAAATGAGGCCCCCAATTTGCCCAAGCTCATCGAAATTTGGCAGTAAAGATTGGAAAACGTTTCCTGTCTGATGGGGTCTCGATTTCTGCTGCGACATTCGGATGGTAGGGTCAAAAATTTTGGCGTCAACAACAGAAAGCAGGACCATCCTCCTTGTATCAACGGTTAGGTGGTGGTGGTGGTGTCATGGTGTGGGGAATATTTTCTTGCAAACTTTGGGCCCCTTGGACCAAATTTACATCGTTTTCAAAAGCCCAGCCCCACCGAGTTTGTTTCGACCATGTCCATCCCTTTTATGACCACAAATTTTACCCCAAAATTGATGGGTACTTTCAGCAATAATGCCCATGTAAAAGCGGAATCACTCAGCTGGTTTTTTGAACAACAAAAAGTTTCACTGTACCAAAGGCCTCCCAGTCACCGATCCAACCAAAAAGAGCCTCTTTGGGATGTGGGGGGGAACGGGAATTTGCATCATGGAAAGGTTCAGGCCACAAATCGCGGCAAAAGTGTGATGCCATCATGTCAATTGGACCAAAATCTCGAAAGGTTGCTTCCCGCACCTTGTTGAATCTATCCACGAAAAAATTGAGGCTTTTGAAGGCAAAAAGGGGGCCAACCCGAAAAGGGGTGGGGTACCTAATAAAGTGGGCCGGTGAGGTATATATATATATATATATATATTGGAGAGTTTGTATTTTTTACTATGGCCAATTTATTTATGTTGTATTTTGTTAAATAAAAAAGGGCTGCTGTGGCCATTTTTTAAATCAATCGTATTAAGTGTGTTCATTTCAAGGGGGTAAGAGCAGCGAAGGGTTTAGGTATTGGGTATGGTGGTGCGGGGGGGAGATGGTTGTTTGGGCTGGAAGTGCATCAGCGCTGCAGGGGTCATGCCTATACAGCCCCCTAGCCTACCTATACCGCCCCCAGCCTGCCAATACAGCCCACTAGCCTGCTATACAGCCCTAGCCTGCCGATACAGCCCCCTATCCTGACTATACAGCCCCCAGCCTGCCTATAAACGCCCCCAGAATGCCTATACAGCCCCAGCATGCTTATACAGCCCCTAGCCTGCCTATACCACCCCTAGCCTGCCTATACAGCCCCCTAGCCTGCCTATAAACAACCCCCAGCTGCCTATACAAGCCCCCCCGCCTGCCTATACAGCCCTAGCATGTTATACAGCCCCAATAGCCTACGATACAGCCCCCAGCCTGCCTATACAGCCCCAGCCGGCCTATACAGCCCCAAGCCTGCGATAAAGCCCCTAGCCTGCCTATACAGACCCCTAGCTGCCTATACAGGCCCCCTAGCCTGCATTTACAACCCGCTAGCCTGCCTATTACAGCCCCTAGCCTGTCTATACAGCCCCCTAGCCTGCCTATACAAGCCCCTAGCCTGCCTTATACAGCCCCTAGCTTGTCTATAACAGCCCTAGCCTGCCTATACTGCCCTAGCATGCCTCTACAGCACCCATAGCCTGCCTATCAGTCCTAGCATGTCTATACAGGCCCCTAGCTTGCCTATACAAGCCCCTAGCCTGCTATACAGCCACTAGCTGCCTATACAGCCCCTAGCCTCGCCTATACGCCCTAGCCTTGCCTATACAGCCCCGCCTACACTATACAGCCACCAGCCTGCCTATACAAGCCCTAGCTGTCTATACAGCCCCCAGCCTGCCTATACAGCCCCCAGCCTGCCTATACAGCCCCCCTCCTAAGCCTGCCTATAGAGCCCCAGCCTTGCCGAATACAGCCCCTCGCCTGCCCATACAGCCCCCTAGAATCGCCCTATAACAGCCCCCAGACCTGCTATCAGCCCCCAGCCGCCTATACAGCCCAGCCTGCCTATACAGCCCCTAGATGCCTGTACAGCCCCAGCCTGCCTATACAGCCCAGCCTGCCTATACACCCCCCTAGCCTGCCTATACACCCCTAGCCTGCCTATACAGCCCCCTAGCCTGCCTATACAGCCACCAGCCTGCCTATACAGCCCCTAGCTGCCTATTACAGCCATAGCTGCCTATCAGCCCCCCTATCATGCCTATACACCCTCCTAGCCTGCCTATACAGCCCCTTAGCATGCCTATACAGCCCATAGGCTGGCCTATTACAGCACTAGCCTGCCTTTACAGCCCCCAGCCGGCCTATACAGCCCCAGGCCTGCCTATTTACAGCCCCATAGCCTGACTTATTACAGCCCCCTAGCATGCTATACAGCCCTAGCCTGCTATACAGCCACAGCCTGCCCTACAGCCACTAGCCTGCCTATACAGCCCAAGCCTGCCTTTTTTAAATACAGCCCTAGCCTGCCTATACAGCCCCATAGCCTACCGATACAGCCCCTAGCCTGCCTATACAGCCCCCAGCCTGCCTATACAGCCCCCAGCCTGCCTTACAGGCCCCAGGCCTGCCTATACAGCCCCTTGCCTGCTATACAGCCCCCTAAGAATGCAGTATACAAACCCCCAGCCTGCTATACAGCCCCTAGCCTGCTATTACAGGCCCAGCCTGTCTATACAGCCCCTATCATGCATATACAGCCCCTGCCTGCCTATACAGCCCCTAGCTTGTCTATACAAGCCCCTAGCTGCCTATACAGCCCTAGCCTGCCTATACAGCCCCCTAGCCTGCCTATACAGCCCACAGCCTGTATATACAGCCCCTAGCTTGCCTATACAGCCCCTAGCCTGCCATACAGCCCCCTCAGCCTGCCTTATACAGCCCATAGCCTGCCGTATACACACCCTAGCCTGCCTATACAGCCCCCAGCCCTGGCCTATACAGCCCCTAGCCTGTCTATACCAGCCCCACCCGGCCATAACAGCCCCCATCCTCTCTATACAGCCCCCTAGCCTGCCTATACAGCCCCTAGCCTGCCGATACAGCCCCTAGCCTGCCTATACAGCCCCTAGCCTGTCTATACAGCCCCAGCCTGCCTATACAGCCCCCTAGCCTGCCTATACAGCCCCCCCCTGCCTGCCTTTACAGCACCCGCCTCCTGCCTATACAGCCCCTAGTCTGCCTATACAGCCCCCAGCCTGCTCTTCAGCCCCCAGCCTACCTATACAGCCCCAGCCTGCCTATACAGCCCACCTAGGCCTGATAACAGTCCCCCAGCCTGCCTCCTTATACGCCCCACGCCTGCCTTATAAGCCCCTAGCCTGCCTATACCACCCCAGCCTGCCCTATACAGCCCTAGCCTGTCTATACAGCCCCTAGCCTGTCTATACAGCCCCCTAGCATTGCCTATACAGGCCCCCAGCCTGCATATACAGCCCCCTAGCCTGCCTATACAGCCCTCAGCCTGCCTATACAGCCCCCAGCCTGCCTATACACCTCCTAGCCGGCCTATACAGCCCCCTAGCCTGCCTATACAGCCCCCAGCCTGCCTATACAGCCCCAGCCTGCCTATACAGCCCCCCTAGCCTGCCTATACAGCCCCCAGCCTGCCTATACAGCCCCGACTGACTATAAGCCCCCTAGCCTGACTATACAGCCCCCAGCCTGCCTATACAGCCCCAGCATGCCTTATACAGCCCCCTAGACCCCCCCCCCGCCCCCCCATGCCTATACAGCACCACTAGACTGCCTTTACTGCACGCTAGCTGCATTGGATACAAGCCCCTAGCCTGTCAATACAGCCCCCTAGCCTGCTATACAGCCCCCTAGCCTGCCTATACACCCCCAGCCTGCCTATACAGCCCCCTAGCCTGCCGATACAGCCGCCTAGCCTGCCGTATACAGCCCCCTATCCTGCCTATACAGCCCCCAGCCTGCCTATAAAGCCCCCAGCCTGCCCCCCCCAGCTCTTGCCTATACAGCCCCCAAGGCCTGCCTTATACGCCGCTAGCTGCCTATACAGCCCCCTAGCCTTGCCCTATACAGCCCCCGAGCCTGCCTATTTCAGCCCCCGCACTGCCTATACAGCCCCCAGCCTGCCCTACAGACCCTAGCCTGCCTATTACAGCCTTGCCTGGCCTATACAGCCCCATAGCCTGCATATACAGCCCCGAGCCTGCCTATACAGCCCCCTAGCTGCCATATACAGCCCCCAGCCTGCCTATACAGCCCCAGCTGCATATACAGCCCCATAGCCTGCCTATACAGCCCCATAGCCTGCCTATACAGCCCCATAGCCTGCCTATACAGCCCCATAGCCTGCTTATACTAAGCCCCCTAAGCCTGCCTATACAGCCATAGCCTGCCTATACAGCCCCTCTATCCTGCCGTATAACAGCCCTCTAGCCTGCCTTTACAGACCCTAGCCTGCCTATACAGCTCCCTAGCCAGCCTATAAGCCCCCTAGCCCTGCTATACACCCCCAGCCTGCTTACAGCCCCAGCCTGCCTATACAGCCCCCTAGCATTGCTTATTAAAGCCCCACTAGCCTGCCTATACAGCACCAGCCTGCCTATACAGCCCCCAGCCCCTGCCCCACAGCCACCTATCCTGACCCTACAGCCCCAAGCCTGCCTATACAGCCCCTAGCAGCCTATACAGCCCCCAGCCTTCACCTACGCAGCCACCTAGCCCAGCCTATAAGCCCCCTAGCTGCATATACAACCCCCAGCCTGCCTATACGACCCCTAGCCTGCCTATACAGCCATAGCCTGTCTATACAGCCCCCTAGCCGCCATAACAGCCCCTAGCTGCTATACAGCCCTAGCTTTGTCTATACAGCCCCTAGCCTGGCCTCTATACAGCCCCTAGCTGCATCAGCCCCCTAGCCTGCATATACAGCCCCTAAGCCGTTGCTGATACAGCCCCCTAGCTTGCCTATACGCCCCTAGCCTGCCTTTCGACCCTAGCCTGCACTATTACAGCCCCTAGCCTGCCTATACAGCACCTGTCCTACCTATACAGCCCCCAGCCTGCCTAATACACGCACCTAGCCTGTCATATACAGCCCCCAGCCTGCCTAAACAGGCCACCCAGCTGCTATACAGGCCCGCTAGCCTGCCTATACAGCCCCCAGCCTGCCGATACAGCCCCTAGCCTGCCTATACAGCCCCTAGCCAGTCTATACAGCCCCAACCTGCCTATACACCCCCTAGCTGCCTATACAGCCCCCTAGCCTGCCTATACAGCCCCCAGCCTGCCTATACAGCCCCTATCCTGCCTATACACCCCCTAAGCCTGCCTATACAGCCTCCTAGCCTGCCTTATACAGCACCAGCTGACTATACAGCCCCCTAGCCTGCCTATACAGCCCCCAGCCTGCCTATACAGCCCCAAGCCTGCCTATACAGCCCCCAGCTTGCCTATACAGCCCCTAGCCTGCCGATACAGCCCCTAGCTGCCTATTTACAGCCCTAAGGCCTGTCTATACAGCCCCTAGCCTGTTATACAGCCCCCCTCTAGCCTGCCTATACAGCCCCCTGCCTGCCTCTATACAGCCCCCTAGCCTGCCTATACAGCCCTCAGCCTGCATATAAAGCCCCCACCTGGATATACAGCCCCAGCCTGCCTATTCAGCCCCCTAGTGCCATACAGCACCCAGCCTGCCTATACGAGCCCCAGCCCTGCCTATACAGCCCCTCTAGCCTGCCTATACAGCCCCCTAGCTGCCTATACAGCCCCTTGCCTGCCTATACAGAACCTAGCCTGTCTATACCAGCCCCCTAGGCCTGCCTATACAGCCCTAGCATGCCTCATACATCCCCCAGCCCTGCCCTATACAGCCCCCTGCCTGCCTTATACAGCCCCTAGCCTGCTATACAGCCCCTATCTGCTAACAGCGCCCCCCAGCCTGCCTATAAAAGCCCCAGCCTGCTATACATGCCCCCAGGTGCCTATACAGCCGCTAGCCTGCGTATACAGCCCCCGAGCCTGCCTAGACAGCCCCCAAGCCTGACAATACAGCCCCAGCCTGCCTATAAGCCCCCAGACTGCCCCTCCAGCCCCTAGCCTCCTATAACAGCCCCGAGCCTGCCAATACAGCCCCCTCGCCTGCCTTATAAGCCACATAGCCTACCGAATACAGACCCCAGACTGCCTATACAGGCCCCCAGGTGCCTATTGCAGCCCCCCTAGCCTGCCTATTACAGCACCCTAGCCGCATATACAACCCCCCTAGCACTGCCTATAAGCCCCTGTGCCTGTCTATACAGCCCCTAGCCTGCCTATACAGCCCCTAGCCTGCCTATACAGCACCCGAGCTTGTCTATTACAGCCCACTAGTCTTCCCTATACAGCCCCTAGCCTGCCTATACAGCCCCCTAGCCTGCATATACTGCACCCAGGCCTGCCTATAAGCACCCAGCCTGCCCCTACAGCCCCCTAGCCTGCCTATACAGCCCTAGCCTGCCTATACAGCCCCTTAGCCTACCGTACAGCCCCTAGCCTGCCTATAAGCCCCCAGCCTGCCTATCCAGACCACAGCCAGCCTGCCTATACAGCCCCTAGCCTGCCTATACAGCCCCCTAGCCTGCATATAAACCCCAGCCTGCCTATACAGCCCCGCTAGCCGCATATACAGCCCTAGCTGTCTATACAGCCCCTAGCTCTGCCTTATACAGCCCTGCCTGCCTATACAGCCCCTAGTTGTCTATTACAGCACCTAGCTTCCTATACAGCCCTCTAGGCCAATGCCTTTACAGCCCCCCCACTAGCTGCCTATACAGCCCCTAGCCTGTTATACAGCCCCTAGCTTGCCGTGTACAGCCCCCTCTAGCCTTCCTATACAGCCCCCAGCCATGCTATACAGGCCCTAGCCTGCCTATACAGCCCCTAGCTACCTATTACAGCCCCAGCCTGCTTATACGAGCCCCTGCCTGTAATACAGCCCCCAGACCTGCCTATACAGCCCCCAGCCTGCCTATACAGCCCCAGCCTTGCCTTTACCGCCCCTAGCCTGCCGATACAGCCCCTAGCCTGCCTATACAGCCCCTAGCCTGTCTATACAGCCCCCTAGCCTGCCTATACAGCCCCCTAGCTGCCTATATACAGCCCCAACCAAGCTGCCTTCTACAGCCCCTAGCTCGCCTATACAGCCCCAGCCTGCTATTCAGCCCCAGCCTGCCTATACAGCCCCAACTGTTCTACACAGCCCACTAGCCGGCTATACAGCCTCAAGCCTGCCTATACAGCCCCCCTAGCTGCCTATACAGCCCCAGACTGCCCCCCCTTACCCCCGATACAGCCCTAGCCTGCTATACAGCCATAGCCTGTCATATACAGGCCCCCTAGCCTGCCTATACAGCCCCCAGTGCCGATACAGCCACTAGACTGCCTTTCAGCCCCTAGACTGTCTGATACAGCCCAGCCTTTTGCCTTTACAGCACCCAAGCCTGCCTATACAGCCCCCTAGCTGCATATACAGCCCCTAGCCGCCGATACAGCCGCCTAGCCTGCCTATACAGCCCCTAGCCTGTTATACAGCCCCTAGCCTGCCTATTCAGCCCCCGAGCCTGCCTATACAGCCCCAGGCTGCATATACAGCCCCCTCGCCTGCCTATACAGCCCCTCGCCTGCCTATACAGCCCCCAAGCCTGCCTATACAGCCCCCAGCCTGTTCTTTACACAGCCCCAAGCCTGCCTACTACAGCCCCTAGCCTGCCCTATACAGCCCTTAAGCCTGCCCTATACAGCCCCCTAGCCTGTCTATACAGCCCCCTAGCCTATACAGCCCCAGCGGCACTGCCGATACAGCCCCTAGCCTGCCAATATGAGCCCCCTAGCTGCCTTTTACAGCCCTAGCTGCTATTAGGCCCCCTTAGCCTGGGCCTATAGGAGCCCCCTAGCCTGCCTTACAGCCCCCAGCCTGCCTATACAGCCCCCTAGCCTGTCAATACAGCCCCTAGCCTGCCTATACAGCCCCATAGCCTGTCTTATACAGCCCCAGACCTGGCCTATACAGCCCCCTAGCCTGCTATACTGCCCCCTAGCCTGTCATACAGCCCCCTAGCCTGCTTACAGCCTCTTGCCTGCTATACAGCCCCTTAGCCTGCCTATAGAGCCCCCTAGCCTGCCTATACAGCCCCCAAGCCTGCCTATCCAGCCCCCTAGCCTGCCTATTCTGCCCCCTAGCACGACATATACAGGCCCCTAGGCTACCTATACAGCCCCTAGCCTGTCTATACAGCCCCCTAGCTTGCCTATACAGCCTCCTAGCCTGCCTATACAGCCCCTATCCTGTCTATAGCCCTAGCTTGCCTAATACAGCACCCTAGCCTGCTCTATACACAGCCTCCTAGCCTGCCTATACAGCCCCTAGCCTGTCTATTCAGCCCCCTAGCCTGCCTGCCTCTATACAGCCCCTAGCCTGCCTGCCTCTATACAGCCCCCTAACCTGCCTTCCTCTCAACAGCCCCCTAGCCTGCCTGCCTCTATACAGCCCCCTAGCCGGCCTGTATACAGCCCCTAGCCTGCCTGTATACAGCCCCTAGCCTGCCTGTATACAGCCCCCTAGCCTGCCTGTATACCCCCCCCAGCTTGCCTGTATACCCCCCCAGCTTGCCTGTATACCCCCAGGCTGCCTTTATAGCCCCCTAAAGACTGCCTCGTAGCTCTCCCCACGCTGACATGCCTGAATAGCCTATAGCTACCGTGAAGCCTGTCTGCCTATATATCCCCCTATAGCCCCCTAAAGGTTTTTTTTTGCACCTACCTATATAGCCCTGAAGCCTGACTGTTCTACTTATGTGGGGGCCCCTTTAGCTACCTAAACGATACCTTTATGGCCCTATAGCCCACCTTAACCCCCTCGTATACTGTATGTCTCCCATAGCTACCTAAACCCTGCATGACTATATGGGCACTCTATTGGCTACCTAAATCTTGCCTATTTGGGGCCACGATATATACTATTTAAAACCCTGCCTGCCTAAATGGACACTTATAGCCAGGGGGGCAGGTGCTGGAAAAGTCAGGATTCTAAGATATCTGTGTCTATATCTGCAGGGGACAGTTTGTCGGGAGATGTCATCATGATGGCGGACTGGACCGGTGCAGAACAAAAGGAAAAGTAAAACGACTGGTCAGAGGCAAAAACGTCACCTTGTGAGTCACAAAGATGTAAACTTCACTTTAATCACTTATATGTCTACAGAGCCTGTTACACTGGTTGTCTACACTATATGGTCACTGTTTGGTAGGTAATTATACAGTCTGCTGAGCCCTGTGTACTCTGGTGTTACCACTATATGGCCACGTATGAAGGTAACATACAGTCTGCAGAGCTGTGTACACTGCCATCCTACCACTAGTATGGTCACTGTATGGAGGTAATATACAGTCTGCAGAGCTGTGTACACTGGTCGTCTACCAATATATGGCCACTGTATCGGTGGTTTAATATACAGTCTGCCGAGCCGGTGTACACTGGTGTCTACCACTATATGGATCACTCTGTATGGTGTATATAACAGTCTGCAGAGCCTGTGTACACTAGTATATACAACTATATGGTCACTATATGGTTGGTACTATTGATCTTTGTGTACTGATCAGTAATAGTGTAGGGGTATTATTCAGTCACTATGTGGTGGTAATTTGTGGTCATGTTCTGCAGTTGAGTGATCATACTGTATATAAAAAACTTGACGTAAATCCCACTGCAGAATATAGTAAAATGATTGAGATAGTTCTTAGTGAACAAGAACTTATTACTGATAAAATCCAAGGAAGGAGATGTTAAACATGCTAATATCCACGGGTTCCCATCCTATATCTTGTTCCAAAATACGAAGTCTTCCACCAAACCCACCAGGACTGACCTATCGTTTCGGAGATAGGTTCCCTGTTAAAACCAATAGCTACATATGTAGACTCGTACTTGCAGAAAGCTGTAAGAAGAGAAAAACACAGTATAACGAGACACAGTCATTTCTTGAGATATTAAAACTCCATTGTCTGATATAGAAGGTTGCATTTATGTGGCACCTTAGATGTAAAATTCGCTTATTCCACTTTCCATTCCACATGGAGAAGGGATGCAGGTGGCAAGAGAGGGTGGGTAGAGGATCCCCACACTTACCTTCAAAAAATAAAATTTTTTTGATGTTATTGTTAGACATTGTTTTAACAAAGAATTATTTTAGTTTTGGGGAAGAAATATACTTACAGACCAACAAGGCACCTCTATGGGGTCGCCAGTTGTGACTAGCTACGCTATTACATTTTTATGGCCGGGCACTTGAAAAGCAATATATCTCAAAAGACCCGGGCTACCACCAATGTGGTGGCATGTAGGCGTATCGGTATGGGATGACATCTTTGTCTGTGGAGAGGTACTGAGAAAGATACTTGATTCTTTGTTGAAAATATTAATAAAATACATAGCCCCTTATTGCGTTTTACTGCCACAATGGACAAGGATGTAATCCACTACCTTGATGTGGAAGGTTAGCCTAATTTACCAAACCAACCGAGAGGAATAATGTTCTGCACAAGAATGCTACCATGCGCCAAAAATATTTGATGGTATAGTGAAAGGTCAGCTTACAAGAGTAAGGCGATTTGTTCTACCAAACAAATATATCGAAGAACAGACGTCAGAAAATATTAAAAAAATTTGAGGAAAGAGATACGACAAGATAAATATGGAAGGGATAGCACAAGATCATAGTGAAAAGACGTTCTTGCCTTATCAGTAACATTCAGAAAAAAGATAAAGAGGGGAGCTCTTGCTTTTGTTAGTACCTATGATACTCATAGTGAAATGATAAAAGAGTAATCAAAAAACCATTGGAGCATATTAAAGAGTGTAGCAAGGTTCGGAAAAATCATTCAAAGATCTACATATTTTCACATATCGCAAGGGCACGCACGAATAGGTAGCAATAGTCAAAAGTGATATAAAAGGGAAAAACAGGTAAAAAAGGGTTTTTTTCCAAAAAATCCAGAAAAAAAGGTGAGTCTTACCCTGTACAAATTGTCAGAATTGCCAGCGCAATAATGAAAAGGCCGTATATATCTCATCCAAAACTAATGGAAGTAAATATACCCATTAAAGGAGCGTTCAATCGATACAAAAGAATGCGATTTATATTTTAAAGTGCCCATGGGGAAAGCGTATGTGGTCAGACAAAGAGGAGTGTCAAAACTAGACTCCAATGGAGCATCGCAGCAATTATTAGACTGGCATTAAGGAATAAGGTTGTAGAACAGAGTGAAGGATAGTAAGAAGTTTGGAGAGACGAGCATTGCTAGACATTTTTTAGAGAATAATCATAATGTGTCTGAGCTGAGATGGCTGTACTAGAGGAAGTTAGTGTGAAAGAAGGGAATCAGTTGAAATTGCTCTCTTCTTCTTTTGCAACATAAGCATGATGGATCTATAAATTGAATACGCTTGCGCCTGGGCTGGCATGAATGAGAGCTTGGGGGTATTAGAGCCTTTTAATATAAAATTATATTTATTGGCGAAACTAAGTTTTTATATCTGCTGAAATTGCTGAAATGAAAGAATGTAGCGTTTCGGCGATTGGCCTATAAATGGCATAAGGCAAGCTAGCAGCGCGTGCTTGAGAAAGGGGGAGGTCCCCCGGATACGTCGCGCGCCCTGCGTTCACGCCGCCTGTCAGAAAAAAAGTATGCATCCTAGATGGAGTAGCCGGGCTATGCGGTCGCAGCATTAGCAGGTTTGGAATGTGCAAATTGAATTTTCTGCCACCTGGATATGGATTGCCAATACATTAAACGCAAGTAACGAGATGTTACAGATGAAGTCTTGTATTTTATGGGACTTTTAATAATTTTTGCATATATGAATTGTTATATTGTATATGAGTATAATCAAGTATATGTAATTAGGGTTATTGGTAATGGTTGGTTTTGTATGTGGATTTTATTTGGTCAAGCAGTATGATGGTGAGGATGTATGGTGAGGTATTTGCCCCTTGTATTATATACATTAACTAAGGTATGTCCATGGCGTCATGGTCGTAGCTGAGAGGCAGGGGAGGGGGGGGGGGGGGGCCATCCAAAAGTTTGATTGGGGGCCCTGGCTTCTCTAGTTATGCCCCTGCCTGGAACATATCCCTTCCAATCAATAAGCTAAAGGCTTCTTTTAATGAAGCTTCCTGTAATTAATCATTTGGCTCCATCTTGAAATCTGCAGATGAAATATGGAAACTGTTGGGTCTCCAAGGAAAAACTTGGGATGGAATATAATCAGAATAATCTGCATTGGTATCTGGAAAAGTACAATAAAGGACTTGGACGATGCAACTTATACTTGGCTGTTTTTTGGAGATAACCGAGGTCTATTGCAAGTCAGGGCGTCTCAGTATAATATATTCTGTGGCATTACTGTAGACGTCTTTTGTTGAGATAACCAAAGCAACATTAGCTCTATAGCATGACCCATGTTACTGTCTGTCTATAAGGCTTATATGGCCGGTTGCTTAATATAATACTCCAGTTTTCAATGGGTATTAATAAAAAGCAAAACACATCACAGAAATCACTTAACTGCTGATACGCAATATTAAGACATAACCATTAATAAATATGCCATTAAAATCCTAAAAAAAACCTATACCATCCCTATATATCCCTAGAAACAGCTATAGAAAAACCTTAACCTATCTAATAACGTAGGGCAACCGCCCCAACAAGGGCGCCCCCACCAGGAACCAGGAAAAACACAATGTGAACCTGGATGCCACTTGCATGGTTGCGGCATTTTATATAATTATTAATATATATATATATATATATACACACATTCCAATATCAGTGGCACACCAACTGCTAAAAGGGCTATACAATCCATGGAAACCTCTAAAGAAGCATTTATGCTATCTATCATACATGAAAAAAACTTTGAGATTCTTAGCGCTCCTTTTTGATCAAAAAAAAAAGTTCATGTATTGTAGATAGCATAAATGCTTCTTTAGAGGTTTTCATGTATTGTTTGATAGCCCTTATAGCTGATGGTGTGCCACTGGTATTGTTTTATTGCTAAGACTGACACCAACCGCTCACTCTGCCATGACAGTGTTGGGGCCGTAAACCTATTTCCCGTGTGAAGCAAATGTTCTTGTCCATGTAACCCATTAACAATCTGGTTTAGTTATTTTCTGTGGGTCCATAGAAATAAGTTAACACATGGATTTAGCACAAGCAGCTCTGCTATATTTCCTGTCTATTGTTTTAGGTTGCTTTTTGTTAAAGGTATGGATGGGGGTTTTGTAACCCCAATTACTGCACCTGTCAGCAGAACGTTTAGCAGATATAACCTGATCTCTGGGAAATCACATCTGACATTCACAATGATAATCTGTGTCCTAGTTTCTTCCTCTTTGTGATAAGTTTGAATGTGACAGTAACTCTCAGGAACTTGGGATGAACGCCCCCAGCAGAGCTCTGAGGTCTATTGCCGTCTCATTAATAGGAAATTATGTTGTTAGAAGGTAGATTCAGTTTCAGAAACGTTGGAAAAACAAACTTTCTATAGAGATTATAAGAGTCTCGCTGGACAGTGCGATATCTCCCATGTAGTTTACATGGTAAATTACACTTCAACAAACATTGCATAAATCAATACTACTTGGGAGTATGGTGTAAGAAATTTTGTTATAAATTATCAGGGAGAAGAGATTCTTTACTCTTCCCCTTATCCTACTACTCATTAGTCACTGTGAAGAATTGATAAAAGTTTGTCTTGATACACAAGATAAACTGTATCAGATTTCATGCTGCCTATAGGCATCTATGGAGAGGGGAGGGGAAAGAGGAGGGAGCTGCAGAGGCAGAGAGTGCTATGTAGTATAAAGTAGTGGAACAGCGGTACCAGAAACGTATAAAAATCCAAAGATCCTTTATTGTAGATACATATTAAAACGGCCAGGTATCCCAACGAAGCATAGCCAAAAAAAAAACAACCCCAAAGGGGAGCCGACGCGTTTCAGGTGCACAGGTCACCCTTAGTCATGGCATGCATAACCCACCACAATGACCACTATAAATACTAAACATAAATGAACTAAACCATGCTCACCTGGCTCCAGCGCCCGGCCAACCACGGCAGAAACATCCACTTCCGGTGCGCGGCCATGCACACGGAAGCCGGGACCAAACGCCAACACGTCATACAGCGTCCATGCGCAGCCCCGCACAGGAAGCGGAAGTGACGCGCGGGACCAAGCTGAGGGTGTACAAACATCACCACGGCAACGGAAACCGCCGACCCGGTGATGAAAGACACGGCCCAAACACAGACTACACAGTAGAACAGGAATCAGCCGGCACGACAGGCACAGGAGAGAGGAAGAGCATGTAAAGCAATTCAATATAAAACTTAAAAAGCAAAAGTGAAAAATTAATACAATATATATCTCCAAAGGCCATTGTCAGTTATCAAATTGTAACATCTATTCAATTCGTACACAATTGCCCAAGAAATAGAAGAAAACACAGGAAAAACACGACATATGAACAAGGAGGGAAGAGAAAAAAAAAAAAAGGGGGGAAGAAAATTAATAGTGGAACATCCACTCCCTTTTGAGGTTCAGACCCATCGGAACTGCAGTATCCAATGTGATAATCCAGAATGCCTCCTTGTCATGGAGTAAATGCTCCAGATTCCCACCCCTGGCAGATTTAGTAACTCTATCAATTCCCATGATTTTTAATTTACTAAAATTACCATGGTGAACATCCCTAAAATGGTTCGACAAATGAGATCTATTCCGTACAGATGTGCTTGTGATGTCATTGAGATGTTCAAGAATACGGGTTTTTAACCGTCGAGTAGTACTACCCACGTAGTGTAACTTGCACTCCAAACAGGTAGCCAAATATACAACATGATGTGAGTTGCAATTGATATAATTGCGAATAGTGAATATTTTAGTTTGTTGAGTATTATAAAAGGTTTTTCCGGAGTTAACAAAACCACACACCCTGCACGGATTAGATCCACACCTGTAGAAGCCCTTGAATCTCAGCCAAGATTGTCTGGGTTTCTTAGACATGATCGAATTAGGAGCCAATATACTTCCCAAGGTGCGAGCTCTCCTAGTGACAATGCGGAGGCCCCCAGCCAGGGAATCACTGAGGGCAGGATCTTCAGACAAAATAGGTAAATGTTTCAATACAATTCTCTTGATGGCCGGAAATTGAGTGTTATAATCTAATACTAGAAAATTATTGTTATTCCTCTCAGGAGTGCCCTGATTGTGGGTTTTCTTAGATAGTTTGGTAGAAAGAAGCTGATCTATACAGAGACAGCTCTAGTAACTGTCACACCTCATTGCTTGATTCATAGCTTACGCTGTTTATTTCTACTTAGACTCAGAGTTGCTCACAGAGGAGCAGGGGATACCCCCAGTGGGCTCCTGGGCAAGGTGAACCACTGAGAACAGCAGGTCTGGTGCTGCTTTCTAGGATGAAGGCAGAGTAAGAGAGGCAGAAAGAAAGAAGTTTGTACGGATTGCGCAGTCATGTACAGTCACTGTAGGATAGACCCCAAATATAAACTCCACCGGTGGGCTCCAAGAATCTACTCCACTGATGGGCTGCAAGAATCAACTCCACTGGTGGCCCCAAGAATCAACTCCACTGGTGGGCCCCAAGAATCAACTCTACTGGTGGCCCCAAGAATCAACTCCACCGGTGGTCTCCAAGAATCAACTCCACTGGTGGCTTCAGGAATCAACTCCACTGGTGGCCCCAAGAATCAATTCCACTGGTGGGCACCAAGAATCAACTCTTCTGGTGGAACCCAAGAATCAACTCCACTGGTGGACCCCAAAACTCAACCCAACTGGTGGAACCCAAGAATCAACTCAACTGGTGGGCCCCAAAAATCCACTCAACTGGTGGAACCCAAGAATCAACTCCACTGGTGTTCCCCAAAGATCAACGCCACTGGTGGGCCCAAAGAATCAACTGCACCGGTGGTCTCCAGACTGACATTGGTACTGCTGACATTGGTACTGCTCCATAATGTCACCTATGCCGATACAGCTTCTGAGGGGAGGGATGTGGTGATATAGAGATACAGGGAGCAGGAGCTCCCTTTTCTCTGTATATACATTGTATGGGAGACATCATAGCAGCTAGTCTCCTCCACTCACCACCACAGAGACAACTGAAAATTAGAAGTAGATCATGCAGAGGGGAGAAGTGGTAAAAAAAGGTCTCTTGCATGTTGCCTCACAGCCATAAATAATGCTAATCCTTATACACATGACAGCTTATCTCAAAAAGTTATCTGAAACTGCAGGTACATTTTAGCAATGTTCCAATGAGTAGATAATTCTATAATATTCTATAATATTCTATTATACCCATAAAATATGAGTACATGAGATCCAGTTGGAGGCAAATTTGACGAAATGGTGGTGTCTAATCATGTTGTCCACTACAGATAATCACTTATCCATGCACTGAATGAGGGCACATCAGCGCTCTTCATAGGGTTTGCACGTCTTCATTGATTTACTAAAAGGACATTGCCAAACCAAATATACTACTCACAAAAAGTTTGGGATATTTGACTTTTAGTTGAAATTTCAGGATGAACATAAAATTTCTCGAATTTGTTTTTTAAATGCACTGAATGAGCCCATCTCTTAACTTTCGATGCACCTGTCCAACTGTTCAGTGTTTCAGAACATTTTGCAGAACTTGTTAATCTCTAACAAAGAGCTCAATGGCAAAATTCCAGGTGTTTGATCCCTGAATTGCTCAATAAATTTAGGGGATCAATTTGAATTGGGATTTAAAAAGTTCTCATCATTAGACCAAATCAACACCTTACAATTGATCACAGAACCTCGCCATTATGAGTCTCCAAGCCGGATGTTCTCAGACGGAAGTGGCCATTGAGCTTAGAGTTTCACAGAGCAGCATCAGTAGGTTATATCAGAGATACAGAGAGACTGGAAGATGACCTGACCACACTTCCAGGCACAGGCATCATCCTCTTACAAGGGCCAGGGAGCATCTACGCTGGTCCTCAGTGCTGTTCAGTGATGAGTCGACTTACTCTGATCAGAAATGATGGCCGTCAACTATGCTCAAGACCTCAAGGAGAGCACTGTGCGTCAGCCATGTCAGGTCCCCATCGCTGGTTGTCTAGCACACAGACCATGCTGATGTTAGCATTTATGAATGGTTTGATGTGACACTTGGTTGCCTCTCACCTCCCTTAAAGGGGTTTTGTCACAAAGTAAAATTGACATGGGAAGCTTGCAAAGGAAATAACAAACATTTTCACCATTCATTATTATTAAAAATTCTGCACTGTTTTTGTCTTAGCTGCTTCTCTAGTGATCCATTATTTACAGCTCGTCTCCCGGGGATACGACCAGGCCTGAAAGCTCCTCACTCCTGGTCGCACATGCTCAGACATCACTTCTCCTCTCAGGCAGCTACTGAGTGTTCAAACCCCAGGTGCTGTCATCCTACTCCCGTCCTCTGTTCTTCTTAGTAATTAGTCAAACAGTTCAAATAAATAAAAAAGAAACCTCAATCAGGTCTGTGAATTGATATAGAGAAAAAAAATCCACAGGTTTGGTTCCTGCAGGGATTTGAACCTAGGACCCTTGTACTGTGAGGCAAAAACTGTAACTCTCAGCTATTCACAATGCTTTACATAAACAGACCTTTGTTTGACTAGAGAGAGGAAATGTCCGGTGATGTCATCCTGCTGGGTCACATGATCTGCAATTCAAACAAATCACACACGCCCCCTTCTGAGCACACAGAGCTGAAGAGCCCGATGCAGGAGGTATGAAACGAGATCGTGGCAAAACCCCTTTAAATGTGCCTGGAGTTGTATGACATAATGCAGCAGTCATCAGTGTGTGATGGAGCCACAGGATGTCCACTTCTTAGCCTTTCTGTGACTCTTCCAGTCTCTCTGTATCTCTGATACAACCTGCTGATGACACTCTAAACTCAGTGGTCACTTCCATCTGAGAGCATCCTGCTTGAAGCTTGGCAATGGCAAGGTCCTGCTGATCAATTGTAAGGTGTCATCCTGGTCTCATGATGTCACAATGTGAAAAGCAGGATGAGGGGGATTGATTAATCCCAATTCAAATTGGTCCCCTAAATGTATTAGGCGATTCAGGGATCAAACACCTGTTGGGAATTTTGTTAGAGAGCAGCAAGTTGTGCAAAAAGTCCTGAAACATTGAACAGTTGGACGTGTGCATCTAAAGGCGAGAGATGGACTCATTTAGCTAATTTAAAAAAATGGCAAGACATTTTATGCTCAAATTTCAACCAAAAGCCAATTATCCCTAAATTTTGTGAGTAGTGTACATATGCAGGATAATGAACTAATACCGATGTCTGAGCCAGCAATGATCATCTGTGGTCATCATCAGCCTTGGACATTCAAAAAGGCCCAATGAAAGACAACTGGAAACGCATTGTATTCAGTGGAGGGAATCACTTGTTGAACCTGCAGTTCTTCTACACAATGTCCTTCTTGTGAACATGAAAAAGCTATGGGGGGGGTGGGGGGGGGCAAAGTGCACAAACCGAGTATGATCATTGAAGCCTGGAGACTGCTGACCCAATGAGAATCCTGATCTTTCTAGGGGGCACCTCACAGCACCTGCATGATCAATGCTTATTATGATGAGGCAGGTGCACGAAATCCAAAAAATGTGAAGTCTCTCGAATGACACCAAAGACGATTAAGGCACATTCCAAGGAATGTAGCAGGGATCCTATGATCAGCACAGGGGAGCCATTTACTGGAGGCTTAGAGGTTCTTGTTAACATGACATGATGTGCAGTATACGTTCCTCAATCTAAGGATTAGCTTAATATATCCCCAAGACGTTGATGTGGACGTGGCACATCAAAAACTCTTAAAATGTCAGTAGATGCCAAGAGAACCAGGAGGAAGGAGAAAATGCACTATAACATCCAACAATAGGCACCACAAATACCATAAGTCAATGGAGGCAATAAGGCAACATTGGTGTCCTATGGTGTCCTATGTTGGATGGAACCAGCATGATACCAGAAACTGGAAGAGTAGTGTAAACTTACCCTAGAAACTAAAAGTGCGCTATTACCCTATGGGGTGGACTACTGGGGAGTCTACTGCTTTGATGCAAAAGAGATACTGAAGCAGAATTTTTAATACATGTGCATTAGAAAATTGCATGATTTTTCTATTAACCTCTTAAGCAGCAGGACTTAAGAGACCTTAAAGGGGTTTTCTCACCACGCAGTTTCACAGTCACAGCCAGCTATCCTTTCACTCTGTCTTGTCAGACTGGTTGGTTATTGCGGTAATAGCATATATAACTCCTCTATAACTAGCTGAGGCATTACAAAGACGTAAGTGCAGAAGATTTAGGGCCACATCGGAAAAGAGGCGCTTCCACGCCAGTTTTAAGGTGCATTAACTCCTTAATGACCGCCTGCCGACTTTAGACCTCGGCTGGTGCAGGTCGTTCGTCTGCAGCGACGTCTTTTGGCGTCGCTGCAGACATCGGAGTTTGCGGCTCCGGGCGCCGCAGCTGCGCTGAGATCGGGGCTGTACTACACAGCCCTGATCCCAGAGCATCTCCTGCGAGCACCAGGGTGCGGGGGAAACCTCCGCACCCCGGTGCTTTAACCCTTTGATTGTGGCGGGTTGTCACCGCAGCGCAATCAAAGGGTTTTCCTGCTCTGTCGGGTGATCGGAACACCCGGTGACCCGACAGAGCCCGGGGAACGGCTGCACAGTCAGCCCTGGGGACCTAGAGTAGCCCCAGGGCTGTCTGTGTAACAAGCCAGTGAACAGGGCAGACTGAGCTGCCCTGATCACTGCCTGTGTCAGACTGAGATTATAATGTATTAGCATATATGAATATGCTAATACATTACTAAGTGTAAAAAAAAAATGTAAAAAAGTTTAAAAAACCCAGAAAAAGTTTAAAAAATAAAAGAAAATAAAGATAAATAGTCAATAAAAAATAATTGTGCATACATTATACACACAAAAAAAAACTATACATATTAGGTATCCACAAGACCGTAATAAGCTGTGGAATTAATTTAGCAAGTTATTAAGTGTGAAATGTGAATGGTGTAAAAAAAATTCTAAAAAAAAGATTTATTTTTTTTTAAATAAAAAAAAAATTCTGCAATTATTTATTAGTGAAATTAAACTATTCCCACATAAAGTAAAACTTGTCGCGAATAAAACGAGGCCTCATACAACTGCATCATGAAAAAATAAAAAAGTTACAACTGTTGAAACGCAAGGAGGCAAAAACTAAAAAAATGTTCTGGTCATTAACTACTTTTCAGGCGTTCGGTTTAAGGGGTTAAATGAGTGTATAATGCACCTGAATGAATAAACCTGTCAAAAATCTGGCGTGTGGTCTGCCTTGTATAACATATTTAATGCGCCAATTTAGGCGTGTACCCCCCCAAAAAAAAGGTGCATAGCATATCATTGCCAGCATATTTGATGCGCCTACTTTAGGTGCATTCAAAAGTGTCATGCCTGGTATGTAATGCACCTAGTTCTGGTGTAAGACAGTTCATTTATATAGAGAATTGACGTCAAAAATTTCTTGGTGTAAAATACACCAAAAAAATGGTGCAGCCTGAATGGGACATGCCGCCTTTAGTCTTCAAACAAAGCTACAAGTGTGTTGAGGAGTGAAAACAATTGCGTATCTGTAAACAAAAGCTAATCTTGTTAGAGATAAGAATAAAACATAGATACATAGCCTACCTCGCTGCTTGTCTTCTTGTCTTCATTTGGAAATCCTCGTTGGTGGCTTCCAACAACTATATGATCCAAAATGAGTGAGGAATCCAAGTATGTATCCTAAAAATATATTTTATTGAAAAACTCCTTTTAAAAAGATATATATAACCTGTTAGAGATAATTAGTCTGCTGGGATTGAGCTCTCCGACCATTGTGACTTCACTCATTGTTCTCCCCTGTAATCAGATAGCAGAGTTAGGCTGTGTCTACACTGCTTAGGAAAACGATTGCATCTTCGGCGCTTTTCGTTTTTTAAAAGCGTCGAAGATACGATCGTTCGTGCGGCCCCATAGCCGGCAATAGGAAAGACGAGCTGCAGTCTACACAGCTCGTCTTTCTTCCGCTCCTTTTTCAGCACCGGTGTATTATACAACATGTTGTATAATACGCCGGCGTGTCTCGTTTTCTTGTCGTCTTCCCATACAATACAAACGAGAAGCGACCGCGATTTTTGTACAAAGCGTGACACAAACCGCAGACCTGCATCAGAGAAAAAACATAGCCTAATGGACAGGTAACAATAGAAACCTATGTGCACTTAGAGCAGATAAAATCTCTCTTATCCCCTGACCAAGGAAAAATCAAAAGAGCAAAGTATTTTGAAAAAGTCTTCAAGTACTGGTCCCTACATGTTGAAAGCTAATCTTTGTAGTGAGAAAACCCCTTTAATGACCAGCTACATTTTTCAGTTTTTGCCTCCCAGCGTTACAACAGTCATACCTTTTTTATTTTTTGAGCGACGCAGTTATATGAGGACTTTTTTTAATGCGGGAGAAGTTGTTGGTTTTTTTGGGTGGGGGTAAAGTTTGAATATACATATAAATTACTGTGTACATTTTTTTAAACATTTTTTAGTCATGAACATAAAAAAGTGTTTTTCTGCATTTTCTTTATTATTTTTTGACCCCTTTCATATTTCACACTAAATAACCAGTTACTTTATTCTACAGGTTATTTTGGTCGTGTGGATACCTAATATATGTAGGGTTTTATGTGTAATGTATGCGCAATAATTATTTTTATTAAATATTTGTTTTTATTTTTTTCCACACGTCTTTCTGTTTTTTTTTACTTTTTATAAAATCCTATTAAGGGATAACTAGTTTACACTTTTCTTTACACTCGTATTAGCATGCACCTGTATACTCCTGTATGCTAATACACAGTGGTGTATCTACAGGGGTCACAGCAGTCGCACTTTCGGCCAGGCCCGTGAGCCAGGGGGGTCTGCAGGTCCCCCTCACCACACGCTGGATAGCTGGGTCACATAGATCCAGCGATACAGCAATTACGCGATAAGGCAGAACAGCCGGAATACATCTATCCCGGCCGTTCAGCCGTCTGGAGGTAGCGGTGTGATGTGATAACGTCATCACGCTGCGGCCTATGCTAGACCCTAAGCGTATCGCTAGACTTAGGGGCCATTCACACGGCACAGGACAAATACCGGTCGGTTTTTAAAAAACCGTGCCGTGAGGACAAGCCCTTAGGGTCTAGTAGACTCCGGAAGTGGTGTTTCATAGCGGGCGGCGTGATGTTGTTACTCCACCCACTCTGGATTCAAAGAGGAGTTCAGTGGGAGAACAGAGGAGAGGTGAGTATTATTATTAGGGTATGTTCACATGGCGCGTTCAGTCCGTGTGTACATACGTTTTTAGATACGTGTTTATATCCGTCTTTTGGACCCAAACACGTACCTAACAATGCGCAGTGTGATTTACATTGCTTTTACTTTGATTGGCACCGGCGTTCACACGAGTGATCACCAATGTGCGTCTCACTGCGTCTTTCAGATCAGTTCCAAGAATTGTCATGTCAGTTCTTGATTCGAAAGACGCAGCAGGAGCCTTATAGTTAACTATAGGGTGCGATCCTGCTGCATCCAACACGCATCCAAACACACAGCGGCATGTTGGATCCGATTAACGCTACGTTTTTGGATGAGATTGTCGGATCCAAAACAGATCCAAAAATGCGGTGTGAACTGCCTTTATTATTATTTTTTTTTTTTTACATAGGGCTGCCCAGTATACCTACCTCATTGGGCACAATTTGTCCATTATCACTTAGGGTGCCATGAGCTCTTATTGCTTGCTATGAGCTCTGACTGGTTGGTATGGGCTCTGGTTGGTTATTATGAACTCTGATTGGTTGCTATGAGTTCTGATTGGTTGCTATGGGCTCTGATTGGTTGCTATGAGCTCTGATTGATCACAATGATCTCTGATTGGTCGCTATGATCTCTGATTGGTTGCTATGGGCTCTGATTGGTTGCTATGATCTCTGATTGGTCGCTATGAGCTCTGATTGGTCGCTACAATCTTTTTATTGGTTCCAATGATCTCTGAGTGGTCGCTATGAGCTCTGATTGGTAGTTATGCGTTCTGATTGGTTGCTATGGGTTCTTATTGGTTGCTATGTGCTCTGTTTGGTTGCTATGGGCTCTGATTGGATGCTATGAGCTCTGATTGGTCTCTATGAGCTATGATTGCTTACTATGGGCTTTGGTTGGTTGCTGTGGGCTCTGATTAGTTTCTGTGAGATCTGATTGGTTGCTATGGGCTCTGATTGGACGCTATGAGCTCTGATTGGTTGCTATGGGCCCTCATTGGTTGCTATGGGCTCTGATTGGTTGCTAGGAGCTCTGATTGGTTGCTATGGGCGCTGATTGGTTGCTACGATCTCTGATTGGTTGTTATGGGCTGTGATTGGTTGTTATGGGCTCTGATTGGTTGCTATGGGCTCTGGTTGGTTGCTATGGGAAACAAGGACAGTCATACTCTTAGATAGTCATGATAAATAAGGCCCGGTGTTCTAATGTGGCTGACGTTAGGAGGAGGTGATAATCATTTGATGTCTCTGTGAAGTTCCCCATTAAATGTAATAAACAGCATAAAAAACCAAAACACACAAAGTAATAATCAGTGGTGCGGTTTTATTGACTGAACATTAAAAAAATCAGATAAGAATTACCCATTGCATAATATATATTGAAATAAACATGTTCATCATTTTTTCATTTTTTTTTTTTTTTGTTCAAATATCAGACGGTGTCAGAATATAAATTACACGTACGGTTTAAAAAGTACAATAATCCATAGTTGTAAATAGCACTAAAGGTCACTTGTAGAAAATTGTGTGTTCCCTTATCAACCAAAAATTCAGAAAGCAGATCAGTCACATGAAGTTATGTATCGCGAGCAAGGCACAAATACGAGTATTAACCTTATGCCCCTGATGTAAAGGAAAAAAAAAAATTCAACAGCATTAAAATCCCGCTCGTTTTTTTTGGGGAAAAAAAAGTCATAATTTAAATTAAAAAAAATTGTAACAGTCTAATTCTAGACCTGACCGGAAAACATTGGCAGTAAGTTCATTGTCTATTGGTTCCTAGAGACTGGAGCTCTATATAACATAAAGGGGAAGGACACCAGTTACCTCCTAGCCCTGGGAGGCAAACAGCAACCTACTGGTCCAATAGGGCAAGCGGGTCAAAGTAAAGAACCTTCAATCTCCTAAGAGCTGATTTACAATCATTTAAGAGCGTCTCTTTCCCCCGGGGATGGTTTACATCTTAATGTAGAGTCATCGTGATAGGTGACCCATGGGGCAAATGCCCGTTCCGAACAATTTTTCACAGTCTACGTGTAGAATAAACCTGCATAGACACTTGAATGCCGCTGTGAATACATTACTTGTCTTGAACAGGTCCTGAGTTACCGCCTGCATTCAACTTTTCAGCTGCATTTACAATTCTCCAGACTTCTGAGCTGAAATCCCAATTTTTAGAATTGTCCTTGTCATCTATATACCAGGTATTCGACAGGAATTATATATGAAAAGCTCACTGCCTCCCAGAGATCAGCAAAGTGTGGGTTCACATACTGAACAAGCTTGTTGACAGACACTCCCCTTCAACAGCTTAGGGAAGTTTATGCTATATTAATTGCTACGTTGCAGATATCCGTGTAAAAAAGTGCCCCAGCAGGTACCGCAATGCAGCCCATAGGGAATAATAGAGCAGACGTAGTCCTGCGTGGGTTACGTTTGCTCTATTACCCAACAAAACCCCGGTGGATAGTGTGACACAGCCGTGGTGCCCCCATAGGGGATAATAGAGCAGACGTAGTCCTGCGTGGGTTACGTTTGCTCTGTTACCCGAAAATACCTGTGGATACGAAAGCCGCAGGAACCTCCATAGGGGAAAAAAGCAGAACGTTAGTCCTGCGTGTTCAAAGCATGTTACGTTTGCCTTTACCGAAAATACCCTGGTGGATACTGTGACACAGCCGCGATACCTCCATAGGGGATAATAGAGGAGACGTAGTCCTGCGTGGGTCATGTTTGCTCTATTACCTGACAACACCCCGGTGGATACTGTGACACAGCCGGGGTGCCCCCATAGGGGATAACAGAGCAAATGTAACCCGGGGGGGGGGGGGAAATGGGTCCTGCGTGGGTCATGTTTGCTCTATTACCTGACAACACCCCGGTGGATACTGTAACACAGCCGGGGTGCCCCCATAGGGGATAACAGAGCAAATGTAACCCACGCAGGACTACGTCTGCTCTATTTTTCCCTATGTCGCCATCGTGGCGGCGTTACAGTATCCGCCGGGGTATCTATTTTCACAGAAACCTACAGCGTAGCAATTAACATAGTGTGAACCCACCCTAAGCTGCTAGGGGAGCATGGTCTGTCAACAAGCTTGATAACAGATTTAGGTTACAACCAGCAGAACTATGATTACAGCTCTGGAGTACAATATAAGCTGCAGTTTGATCATAAAAGGAATTTACATTAAAAACATAAACTGTATAACGAAGCTTAAAATTAGACATGCTCTTCAAGCTCCATGCAATATTACACAAGCTTCCTCAGACAGTCTTGTACAAAGAGAGCAGGACACAAGCTAATCCGAGGACTGGCCCATTTACATTTTACTATATGGGCCCCATTTTGCAGCGTTTATTCATTTCTGGAATTTTAGAACCAATGGAATCACAGCACAGTCAATAGATTTTGGCTACAATTTATGATTTTGGAAGGACAAGTCCAAATCATTTTAGAAGGGTTTTTTTTTTGTTATTCTGTAATAGATTAAGGTTCTTACCAGTTAGGGACAAAGCTGAAGTATTTTTTGGGCTAATCGAAAAGATGCTTATCTATAGATATACCAGAGCTGAATTTGTCAAATTTTGCTTTTACCTGAATTTTTCTTGATTAGGATTTCACTGTGAGTTATGATCAAACCCAACTCCTTATACATGTGAGAAAAATGAGACTGTGTAATAAGAACTAGACTTCTCTCCTTGTATGTCCCTATTACTTTTTGAAAACTACAACTACAACAATGGATTTGTGTGGAGCGTGTCTAGAATCTGTTGGGTCCCCTAAGCAAAGTGTGAAGGGCCCCACCACCTATTGACAGGGCGCAAGATCATTAGCAACAATAACAATAATTTAAGGTGTAATTAATAGTGCAACTCATCACATAGTAGTGCTACATAGCAGAAAGCCACAAAAATGTTGTTTCCTTCAGAAAATAACCCATGTACCCGCACCTGGGAGCTGGCCTCCGTCAACACCTGGGCCCTTACAGCAGCTGATTTGGCTGTTAAAGCTATAGTTACAGCCAAGCAGCTGTAGTTATACTTATGCATGGTATTTGTACCATTTTAATTTTAAGCTACATCCTGTATTATACTTCAGAGCTGCACTCATTGTTCTGCTGTTGCGGTCACTGTGTACATACATTACATTCTTATCTTGTAAGGATCCCAAGTTGCATCCTGTATTATACTCCATGACAATCTAGCTGAGCCCCAAAAATTGAGAGGGCAGTTTTCCTACATCAGAAAAGCTAAATTTTGTAGAATAGATACCATTTGTGTAAACTCAGACACCATACTAACAAAGAGAGGCTATAAGATTTTTGGTTTTTAAACTGCAGAATGGATATTGCAGCTCTGAAGCATAATACAGGATGTAACTCAGGATCAGTACAGGATAAGTAATGTATGTACACAGTGACTGCACCAGCAGAATAGTGAGTGCAGCTCTGATTATAATACAGGATCTAACTTACGATCAGTACAGGAAAAGTAATGTATGTACACAGTGACGGCACCAGCAGAATAGTGAGTGCAGCTCTGGAGTATAATACCGGATGTAACTCAAAATCAGTACAGGATAAGTAATGTATGTACACAGTGACTGCACCAGCAGAACAGTGAGTGCAGCTCTGGATTATAATGAAGGATGTAACTCAGGATCAGTATAGGATAAGTAATGTATGCACACAGTGACTGCACCAGCAGAATAGTGAGTGCGGCTCTGGAGTATAATACAGGATGTATCTCAGGATCAGTACAGGATAAGTAATGTATGTACACAGTGACTGCACCAGCAGAATAGTGAGTGCAGCTCTGATTATAATACAGGATCTAACTTAGGATTAGTACAGGATAAGTAATGTATGTACACAGTGACTGCACCAGCAGAATAGTGAGTGCAGCTCTGGAGTATAATACCAGATGTAACTCAAAATCAGTACAGGATAAGTAATGTATGTACACAGTGACTGCACCAGCAGAATAGTGAGTGCAGCTCTGGAGGATAATACAGGATGTAACTCAGGATCAGTACAGGATAAGTAATGTATGTACACAGTGACTGCACCAGCAGAATAGTGAGTGCAGCTCTGGAGTATAATTTACAGGATGTAACTCAGGATCAGTATAGGATAATAATGTATGTACACAGTGACTGCCAGCTAAGAAAAGTGAGTTGCAGCTCTGGATGATAATACAGGATGTACCATCGGATCAGTACAGGATAAGTAATGTATATACACAGTGACTGCACCAGCAGAATAGTGAGTGCTGCTCTTGAGTATAATACAGGATCTAACTAAGTATCATTACACGATATGTAATTTATTTACAGTGACTGCACCAACAGAATAGTGAGTGCAACTCTGGAGTATATTACAGGAGGTCACACAGGATGAGCTCAAGATTAAGAAATATAATTTATTTGCTGCCATTTTAAAAACAAGAGAAGAAAATTGATATATCCCTAACCCTATGTTGCTACCAAAACGTCAGGGACTAATCACTAAAGCTATATCCAGAAAAAAGGTATATATTGTTTTGTCTATGATAGGCTTATGGAATTTCCTAATCATTCTGAAATATTTAGTAACACTGTGATGGATATGCACTAACATTGTGGCAGTTTTCTAGTGTCAGCATAGAGAGTCTATGAGCTTCTATGACCTTTACCCATATCAAGTAAATGCCCTGAGGTTATCTGGAATGTATCTAGAATCTCATTTCAAAACCAAAGACATTGCAGAGAAGAAAAACAGCCGCCTAGTGATGATGAAGCCGCAATTTGTAGACCTTTGGTTTATGACCTTGGAAAACATGTTTGACCTTTAGCACAGAAAAAAAGAAACATACATTCTTAATAAGTCACAAAATATACTGAATAAGCCAAGAAGTAATACATTGAGGGGTAAGGGAGGGAATCATTTTGAAATCTAAAAAACAAATGAGAAAAAAAAATAGTGCATTAAATTTTAATCAAGACAAAATAGAAAGAAAATATTGACAAAGTTTGAATTATACTGAATAATCCAAGAAGTGATACATTGAGGGGTGAGAGAGGGAGTCGTTTTAAATTCTGGAAAAAAGAGGGAAAAAAAATTGAAAAAGAATAATCCAATTAAATTTGAATTAGATATGATTATGGGAAGTTATACATTTTATGTTATTTTTTAATTTTTTCAGTTAATAGAAATTTTCAGAGGCACCAGGTAAATGAACATAGGAAAACCAGATTATATTTTATGAAACATATGATGATGCAGAAGGTTGAAAAGATACAATGCAAACCATGGTGTTATGTCATCAGCCCCATGATGGATGATGATGAGTGATGAATATCTAATGGTAAATCTACTGACAGAGGAGCATTGTCATCATATACTAGCGCATCTCTAAAAATGAGAATATCACTGAAAACATAATTGATATCAATAAATTAAGTCAAATACAGAAATCCACATATTGTATAGACTCATTACAGTATGTTTTATAAGGTTTAATATAACTCATTTGTGAGCCCTATAACAAATACAAAGATCATGGAGAACCCCTTTAATTTTCAATGATATCCTAATTTTTTGAGATGCACCAGTAGATGGATCTAGATCAGCTGCAATGATCAGCATGTGCCTCAGTGGCATGTCTAGAATTCCTAGGGCCCTATAGAAAATTGTAAAGCCCCCCCCCAACTAAAACTAAGACATTGGAACATCAGCATAAGTAGCCATGATAAAAGATATAGGTAATGCCACCATATATCAGAGAACCTACATACTTGAAGCCACCAAGATGCAATTCCATACAAAACATCCCAAAGTCCTCAACCTCTGTGCTCCATTGTCCCTGCTATGGCTGCTATAGCTGTAGTTACCTCCATGATGTGCCTTAAAGGGGTTTTGCCACGAAGTAAAATTGATGTGGGAAGCTTGCATACTAAATAATAAACATTTTTACAATTCATAATTTTTTAAAATTCTGCACTGTTTTTGTTTTAGCTGCTCTTTAGTGATCCATTGTTTACAGCTTGTCTCCAGGGGATACGACCAGGGCTGAGAGTTTCTCAGTCCTGGTCGCACATGCTCAGACATCACCTCTCCTCTCAGGCAGCTACTGAGTGTTCAAACCCCAGGTGCTGTCATTCTACTCCGGTCCTCTGTGCTCCTTAGTAATTAGTCAAACAGTGCAAATAAATAAAAAAGAAACCTTATGTGCATTGATAAAGAGGAAAAAACCACAGGTTTGGACCCCTGTGTATGTAGGTAAAAACTTTACCTCTGAGCTACTCACAGCTTTATACATAAACAGACCTTTCTTTGACTACAGAGAGGAAAGGTCTGGTGATATCATCCTGCTGGGTCACATGATCTGCAATTCAAACAAATCACACACGCCCCCTTCTGAGCACACAGAGCTGGATGCAGGAGGTATGAAATGAGATCGTGGCAAAACCACTTTAACTATAGTGGGCACCTGGCATATCTGTAAGATATAATGGACACTAGACATCTGTGTGCGTGTCTGAATCCCTGCACGCGGTCCCCATCTTTTGTGGTTGACCAGGTTACAACTTTTAGAAACCAGAGGCCAAGCACAGATAGAACTGAAATGGATTGTGTGCACAGCCAAAAATAAACAAGATTATTATTAGCCAGCATAGCCCCTGAGCGCAGCTAAACTTGGAGAATTTGCAGGAAGTTATTACAATATTAACGGAGTTGGGTAAGAATGAAAAAACATGGCTGCCTGCATCCAAAAATAGCACCCTTGTCCATGCTCTGGTATTCACCAGGATGAGGACAGGGGGATGTGTATGAAAGCTGTCTAGGTGTAAGGCTAAGTTCACACGGCTTATTCACGCCGTAATTGCAGGACGGATTTCTCCCCGAAATTACGGCGTGTGCCGTGCAGCGGGTGCGCAGCTCGACGGACCCAAAGACTTTCATAATCCACTGCGCAAATCCCGCCGGCATAATGTGCATGTCACTTTCTACCACCTCGGCGTATACGCCGAGCGGGGCGGGGAGGGGAGACAGAATCCAAAGTTCTCTATGAAAATTGTGGATTACCGTAATGGCTGGCACGGATTTCAGCGGTTTTGCAGCGAAAATACGTCGCGCTGTACGGCTTAAATCCGCCCCAGAATCAGCCGTGTGAACATGCCCTAAGACTTTCTTTGCTGCCCATAGAAACAAATCAGAGGCCACAGCAACCAATCAGAGCCCATAGCAACCAATCAGAGCCCATAGCAACCAATTAGGGCCCATAACAACCAATAAGAGCACATAGCAACCAATCAGAGCCCATAGCAACCAACCAATCAGAGCTCATAGCAACCAATCAAAGCCCATAGCAACCTATCAGAGCCCATAGCAACCAATTAGAGCCCATAACAACCAATCAGAGCCCATAACAACCAATCAGAGCCCATAGCAACCAATCAGAGCCCATAGCAACCAATTAGGGCCCATAACAACCATTCAGAGCTCATAGCAACCAATCAAAGCCCATAGCAACCAAACTATCAGAGCTCATAGCAACCAATTTCAGCCCATATCAACCTATCAGAGCCCATAGTGACCAATCAGAGCCCATAGCAACCAATCAGAGCCCATAGCAACCAATTAGAGCCCATAACAACCAATCAGAGCCCATAGTGACCAATCAGAGCCAACAGCAACCAACCAGAGTCCATAGCAACCAATTACAGCCCATAACAACCAATCAGAGCCCATAGCAACCAATAAGAGATCATAGCAACCAAACAGAGCTGCTAGTGACCAATCAGTGCTCCGCTTTCATTTCATATAATGCTCTGGAAACATAAAAGCTGAACTCCGATTAGTTGGTATGGGCTCTGATTGGTTGCTACGGGCAACAAGTACAGTCTTACTGGTAGATAGTTTTCATAAATGAGGCCCTTTACATATACTTTATGCATACAGTGGGTCTCATTTATTAAAGCCGTCTACGACTGGCTTCACACTGTGCTTTGGTCCTATTTGGGACCTCTATGGGTAGCTATTGGGATACCTGAAAAACTATCCTGACCTGGGTTGTTGGAACCTTACATGCTAAGGTTGGGACATGGGTGTCATACCAGTGCATCTAAAAAAATAAGAACATCACTGAAAAGATAATTGATATCAATAATTTAAGTCAAATAGAGAAACCCATATATTGTATAGACTCATTACAGTATGAATGACAAGGTTTAATAGAACACATTTGGGAGCCCTATAACATAAAGAGTCCTGGAGAACCCATTTATTTTTCAATGATATTCTAATTTTTTGAGATGCACTAGTACATGCTAATGTCAGGAACCGGGTGTCATACACACTAGGGTCGGGACCTGGGTGTCATACATGCCACGTTTGGGACCCGTGTGTCATACACGCTAACGTCAGGACCCAGGTGTTATACATGCTAAGGTCAGGACTTGAGTACATGCTAAGGTTGGGATCCAGGTATCATACATGATAAGATCTGGACCCGGGTGTTGAACACACACAGTTTGGGACCTGGGTGTCATAAACACCAAGGTCAGGACATGGGTGCCGTATATACTGAGTTCAGGACCCAGGTGTCATACATGCTAAGGTTGAGACCCATGTGTCATACATTCTAAGATCAGGACCAGGGTGTTGCACATGCTAAGGTTGAGAGCCATGTGTCATACATGTTAAGATCAAGACCAGGGTGTCAAACGGTCTAAGATCAGGACCAGGGTGTCGTACATTCTAATATCTGACCCTGGGTTTCATACGCGCGAAGGTCAGAGTCAGAGTGTCATACATGTTCAGATCAGAACCCAGGTGTCATAAATTCTAATATCAGGACCAGGGTGTCGTACATGCTATGGTCAGGACCCGGGTATTGTACATGCTAAGGTTAGGACCTGGGTAAAGTACATGCTAAGGTCAGGACCAGGGTAAAGTACATGCTAAGGTCAGGACCCGGGTAAAGTACATGCTAAGGTCAGGACCTGGGTACTGTACATGCTAAGGTCAGGACCCGGGTATCGTACATGCTAAGGTCAGAGCCAGAATGTTGTACATGCTAAGGTCAGGACCCGGGTACTGTACATGCTAAGGTCAGGACCTGGGTACTGTACATGCTAAGGTCAGGACCTGGGTACTGTACATGCTAAGGTCAGGACCCGGGTATCGTACATGCTAAGGTCAAGACCCGGGTACTGTACATGCTAAGGTCAGGACCTGGGTACTGTACATGCTAAGGTCAGGACCCGGGTATCGTACATGCTAAGGTCAGGACCCGGGTATTGTTCATGCTAAGGTCAGGACCCGGGTATTGTACATGCTAAGGTCAGTACCACGGTATTGTACATGCTAAGGTCAGAGCCAGAATGTTGTACATGCTAAGGTCAGGACCATGGTATTGCACATGCTATGGTTGGCTTCCACTATATGTTAGGCACTTTGATTTGAGCCAGTATAGCTACAGTATGTGCTATACTGTATTTCAGCATCTACTGTTTCCTATAACATAGCATTGGATGAACAGACAATCCTATTAACACAATTGTAATTAGTTTCTTCTTATTGGATCTAGTCTACGACATGCAACAGGCACAATGCAGTGGCGCACAGCACATGAGATGGGAGCAGTGTGATGGGAACACCCCTAACTTCTTGCAGATACAATTTGGTTTTCACATGTCCAGAAATCCTGAACTTAAAAGGGTTTTCCAGGACTTTAATGTCGGCGGCCATCTTTAGGATAGGTCATCGATATTTGTTCAGTGAGGGGCTGGGGGCGCAGAGCAGATGCTGGGTCCCATTTATTGTTCATCTAGGCTCGGTGCCGTCCATATGGTGGTAGCTGTGCCATTCACTTGAATAGGAACTGAGCTAAAGTGTGTCGCAATACCAGACAAAGCCACGTATGGCGCTGTTCAAGCAAGTATAAAGAGGAAGCAGGGTTGGGATGATTGGTAGGGAGAGGTAGGCGACCATGTAAGGCACCTACCTCTGCCTATCAGTAAGGAGGTGCAAGGAAGGAGTGGGCAAGTATGGAGCACACTCCATACATGGTGGGTGAATTCAATGTTTAAAAAAAAAACCTATTTGCGCTATTTGCCTAGGGCACCGAGATGCCTTGTCACGGCCCTGCAAGCGGGCTATAGTCATGTCCTTGCTAGAAACTAACCAATGCCAGGGCTTACGGTAATCAATATAAGTGGCAATAGCTGAATTGTCCTATGGATATGCCATTAGTGTCTATGGTTGGAGTACCACCCTAATGTAGTCTTCATGCCAATGCATACTAGTGCTGTTCATTGGTTACTAATATTGGACAGATAAAAAGTTAAACATTTTTTAATATGTTCCTTTGCAAGTACTAGTACAATGGGTTGGGTTGCTGGATTGTGGTGTTTCTTGTAGACCAGAGTCAACCTCTAACTTCCACCATAGAATGTTATAGAAGGTGAGATGTGTCCCCAGTGCTTCCAGCATAATGATCATTGATACATCTGGGTATTCAGTGATGTACGCAGACCCAGATGGTATGGTCCATAATTACAACACACATCATGATGACCATACGTATCATACAGGTCATGTTGGTGCAAGATGGATATAGGGTTCAATATCTACATGGTCCCCATAACAGATGCAGAGTTGTCTGTATAACCCAGGTTCTCAATTTCTGGATAGACTCCACAGGCCTTATGTATGAAAACTGTCTAGCAGTAAGACTGACTTTGCTGCCCATTTCAACCAATTAGAGCCCATAGCACCAATAAGAGCTCATAGCAACCAATTAGAGCTCATGGTAATCGATCAAAGCTTGTAGCAACCAATCAGGGCGCATAGCAATCAACCAGAGCTCATAACAACCAATCAGAGCTCATAGAAACCAGAGCCCATAGCAACCAACCGGAGCTCATAGCAACAAATCAGAGCTCATAGCAACCAATCAGTGCCCATAGCAACCAATCAGTGCCCATAGCAACCAACCAAGCTCGTAACAACCAACCAGAGCTCATAGCTACCAATCAGAGCGCATAGCGCCCAATCAGAGCGCATAGCGACCAATCAGAGCTCATAGCTACCAATCAGAGCTCATAGCAACCAATCAGTGCCCATAGCAACCAATCAGTGCCCATAGCAACCAACCAAGCTCATAACAACCAATCAGCGCTCATAGCTACCAATCAGAGCCCAGAGCAACCAATCAGAGCTCATAGCTACCAACCAGAGCCCATAGCAACCAATCAGAGCACGTAGCGACCAATCAGAGCTCATAGCTACCAATGAGAACTCATAGCAACCAATCATAGTTCAGCTTTTATTTTTCCAGAGCACTGTATGAAATGAAAGCTGAGACTTGATTGGTTTTGCTTTGGAGCGCTGATTGGTTGCTATGGGCAACAAGGACAGTCTTACTGCTAGTTTTCATACATAAGGCCCCATTGATTTGGGGGAACCTTGTCTTGACTTTCGAACATTAAGAAATGCTGGACTATGGACCATGCTATACACCAGGCCTGCACAATATATGGTCCGTCAAACAATTTCTAGGGGCCTGCAAACCGGACCAAAAAGGGGCAGGGCTTGTGCAAACAACACCCAAAACTGGGCATTTCCAAGCAGTCTGGAGCATTTCTCCGCTGTTCCCAAACAGTGTGTGGACATTCCTAACCAATCCGGGGCTTTCCCCAGCAGTTTTTGCCTCCACCTCCTGCCAAGTTGTGCAGGTCTACCATAGACCGTTATACACTTTGTTCTATTAGAAACAACATTGGAGCAACCCCTAACTGAGCCGTAAGTTTCTGGAGACATTTAATAGAATATATTCGTCCAATTGAGCAGCACGGCTGTCTTCAGATGTCACGGTTTTATTGTGTTTTGCAAGGCGTGGAGAAGATGTTGCAGAAGGCATCAGCCACAACATGTGAACACACCCTTAGGTCTGCTCACAGAAATTAGGGCAAATTTTTAGGGTCCATTTTTTCTGGATCTAAAATAATAGAATAAAATAAGCTACTGTTGGGCACAAGAAATCCCCCTCCTCCCCTCGAAGCATCCCAGAACCCAAAAGGAACAATCACGTCAAACAGTATCACGTTGCAGGACTCCCTCGCAAATGATGACTAAATTACTATTAGATGGTGGTAATGAGTCCACAAGACCTGGGCTCTCTGCGGTTCAACTCTATGGTGATCAATGTCCAGAACACTGAATCGGAGGAGAGTCAGGGTCTTGCCGTTGTATTGCAGCCTCAATGTTGCCATCTATATAAAGCCTGACGTTGCTTCCTGCAAGTCCTCAGCTATGGTGGTATGGCCACCAGATCATGCCGGGACCTGAAGTCCATTCATGGCTGACGAGTTGCAGTTTGCTACTGTTACTGATGTAGTATGATGGAAAGTAAACCAGGCATCAAAAAGACATGGATTCTCTTGCAGAGTTCCACAAGACTTTAATGGTAGGGTCTGAAGCTCCGGGACCTGAATGTGGACAAAACCAAGCTTCCATGTGGCTGCCAATGGCCACAGAATTTGTGTAAATTCAAAACTCCTCAGCCATTTGGCCATTGGGGGCATAGTTTTATGCAACTACTGGACCGTCAGACTCTACCCTTATTCAATGATCCAAGGGACAAATATGCAAAACAGCTCTTCTTTTGGGGGGAAGCCCAAATTTGATTTTTTAAAACAATGAAATGGGAAAAATCTTCCCCTTGGGAGACCACCAAAATTGGTTGGTGTGAGGGTTTACTCGCCTTTTAGAACCCCCACGACTATTTTGCATAAAGCAAAGGCTTTGGGAAAAGAGTGGGAGCTCCGCGCACTCTCTATTGATGTAGTTATCCTCAATTTTTTTTCGCTCAAAGGAGCCTTTCAAGTGAAAGGGATTGAGCCCAAAAATTAAAATTCCCCTTTAAACAGCTTTTCGGGGTTCTTGCTCCCACGTGCAGGTGAATTACTTCGGCTTGGGGGAAAGGTGAAAGTGGCTTTGAAGGGGGAAAGATCTCTCCTTGGAGAAGCCACCAATAAATGGGTTGGGGGTGAGGGTTTACTCGCCTTTCGCCCCACGACTTTTTGCGTAAAGCAAAGGCTTTGGGAAAAAAGCTGAGGAGCTCCCGTGCACTCTTTTTGGTGAGTTATCCTCAATTTAATGAGGCTACAGAAGCCTTTTTGTGGGAAAGGGATTGGACCAAGCCAGTTTGTTCCTCTACGAAGCTGTTTTGAGTTTTTGCCCCCCTTTATGCACATAGAACTTACTGGTTGGCTATAAGATACACAGATAAAACATTGTATGCAGCTCCTCCTGCTACTCCATGGTCTGTAGAGTAGCAGAGGAGCACGTTGTGGAGATGGCAGTAATGTTTTACTTTTTTTTTTTTGTCAATTCACTCTCATCTTTTTGCAGCTGCCACAAAGCAAACTCGCCATATTGCACTGTCTGTACGGAAGATAGAAAAGCAAAGGCTTATGGGAAAATAGCTGAGTAGCTCCACAGCAAAGGATGGACATTAATCTATAGCCTAACTATCTAGAGTTGGCACTGGAGAGACAGTATTCTTCCTTCTTAAAGGGACACTTTCATCAGAAAGGAGTGTTTTTCTTAAAACCCATATTCATGGAAAATATTTTTTTATTTTTGGCAGTCATTTTTTATTTTGACAGTCTCATGCAATTAAAATTACATATTAAATCTTGTCATTTTCTAGCTGTGATTATTAAAAAGATAAAACTTCGAATGGCAGGGCAGCTATCTCCTTACTGTAGTTGTTTTTTTCTGATTTTTG
>JAODAL010036574.1:0-41496 GCA_025379985.1 Phyllomedusa bahiana | reverse complement strand
GCCCGGGGATTCCCCGAGCGGTAGGACCCGATGGAATCCACTGTTCTCTATGAGAGCAGGGTTTTACTGTAAGACAGGGAGGTTTGGGGGGGCCTAAAACCCGGGGAGTAGGCGCCAACCTCCCCAAAATAAGCCGTTAAGGGGCTAAGGGTCATTGGCAGGGAGGACCAATACAGATTCGAAACATGACTGCACAAAAACCCCAAAGGGCAGTTCACAACGGCTTTTTTGGACAGGTTTTGGGAATGTTTCCTCCCCAAAATTTTCCAAAACGCCCCCTTTTCATTTCTTGATTCCTATGTAAAACCTTGTAGTTCACACATGAGGGGGGGTTTTTTAACACCTTCTCTGGAAGCAATGAAAAAGTTTTTGTCATATAAATTCTTAAAGCGCATCGTACCGGGGGTTTTTTTCGCGAAAAACCCTGATCAAAGCCCGTCAAAAACCCGTTGAAAAGCGTTTTCGGCCGAGGTTTTGATGTGGTTTGGACGGGGTTTTGGCCCGGGAAACTCCCCGAAAACCTCGCCCAAAAACGCCGGTAACACCCCCAAAATTGTGAATTACACTCCCCGGGCCACTTTAAAGGGTACCCCGCTAGAAAGGGGGTTTGACCCCCTTTTGCCTTCAAAATGCCTCAATTCTTCGTGGCTAGATTCACAAGGTGCGGAAGCATTCCTCAAATTTTGGCCCCTTTGCATGATGGCATCACACAGTTCCCGCAATTTGTCGCTGCCACCATGATGCAATCCCCGTTCCACCACATCCCAAAAAAATTCCTTTGGGTGAGATCTGGGGGATGTGGAGGCCATTTGAGTACATGAACTCATTTTAAGTTCAAGTTCAAAAACCTTGGGTGATTCCACTTTATGACATGGGCCCCTTATCCTCGAAAGTACCTCAGATTTGGGTAATTGTGGTCTAAAGGGTGGACAGGCGCAACAATACTCAGGTAGGGGTTGGCTTGCAACGATGCTAAATTGTACCAAGGGGGCCCAAAGAGTCCAAAAAATATTCCCCCACCCGACACCACCACCACCAGCCTGAACCGTTGATACAAGGGAGAGGTCCTGCTTTCATGTTTTGTGGGAAATTTTTACCCCTAAATCCGAAAAATCGCAGCGAAACGAGAAATCACAAACCAGGGAACGTTTTTCCATCTTCTACTTTCCAATTTTGATGACTGGGGAAAATTTGGGGCCCATTTCCTGTTCTTAGCTGAAAGGAGTGGCACCGATGTGGTCTTCTGCTGCTGTAGCCCATCTGCCCCAAATTTCGCCGTACGTCTTTAGAGATCTCTTTGCCTCCTTGGTTTAAGGGGGCTATTTGATCACTGTTGCCTTTCTTTAGCTCGAACCCTCTGCCCCTTCTCCTTTGACCCCGGCATCAAAAAGGCTTTTTCCCCCACGGGGATGCCGCCATTTGGTTTGTTTTTTTTTTTTTTCGGACCATTCCCCTTTTAAACCCCAGAGGAGGGTTGTGCGTAAAAATCCCCAGGAGATCACATTTTTCGGGAAATTTCTAAGACCAGCCCTTCGGGCACCAACAAACCATGCCACGTTCAAAGGCACTAAAATCACCTTTCTTCCCCATACTGATGCTCGGTTTAAAAACTGAAAGGAATTGTTTGACCATGTTTTCAGGGCCTAAATGCACTGGGGTTTGCCGGGCCATGTGTTTTGGTGATTAAATTAAGTTTTAAACGAGTTTTTTGGCAGGTGTACCTAAAAAAAGGGGCCGGTGAGTGTATAAAAGAAAAAACTTTTGGCTAAACCTGAGATTAGTCAGCATAGAACTATTAGGCTAGGGTTTCAAACGGCTTATTCGGGCGTAAGCGGGGCCGGGATTTCCCCCCGCAATTACGCCGTTTTGCTCGGCAGTGGGGGGGAAGCCCCCCGGGCCCCATAGACTTTTCATTATCCACGGCCCCATTTTTCCCCCTTTAAAAAATGACATGTGACAAACCATAGTTCTGTTGAGAACTGTGGATTTCCTTTTTAAGACGGGGAGGGGATTTCCCCTAAATTTGTCCCTCCTACCAAATCGGGTTTCAGCCTAAAATCATTACTTTATAAAAACCAGAATTGCAGGGCCTATCATTTTGGCAGAAATTTCTGCAACTGTTCCATTCAGATTGGGGCTTGTAGAAGTCTATGCTCTTGCTGCAGAAACCACCCAATGAGATGAATGAAACCAGTTTTCAGTTACAGAAATTTGGGCAATAAATCTGCCACAAGTGCTGACCCACCCTTAATATTCTAATAAAACCCAATTGTGTGTTACTGTACACCAAAGACTGCAAAGAACACAGCAATCTGTGTACACACGGCTCACTCAGCATTACTACTAGCGTCTGTATGCACAATACATCATCTCCTGTGGGCGTACAGATGGCGACACAGGCAAAAATTTAAATTTCACACCCTGAATCAGTGAGTGGGAGAAGCCAATGTAAGGCGGCATTCACAAATGTAGAGGAGATGAGAATGTGAAGCAGCGAGAAACTGGTAAACACGTGGGGAACCAAAAAAGAAACCCATACAAATACCCAAAACCTGTGCTTTCCCTGTGTGTCTGTGGGAAAATGTGTGGGTGAGGACCCCCTTTCCCTTTTAACCCCATTATCAACCCGAGTCAGCTCCTTTCCCAAAAAAAAAATTTCCGAACTTTTAAAATCCCAAGGGGCACTGTGCAAGCAACATATTGAAATGGAAGGAAACATCAACCCCTGCAAATCTACCCAAAACCCCGGGCCCTTTCCCCCTAAACTTTCATCTCAAACAGGAGGAGACTGGGTCAGAGATCCCGCCAAAAAGGCCCCTGATCAAAAATGGAATTTAACGAGAATCTACGCTGAGGTGGAAATTTTGTCCATAGGGGCAACAACAGTCATACACTGCAAAAAATCTGGGCCCTTTTTGGGGAAGGGGTGGCAAAAAAAGAAAGCCATTTCTCCCAAAAATACCATAAAAAATCTTGTTTAAAGTTTTTCCACAACCACTGGGAGGGCACCAAACATTGGAAGAAAGGGGGCCCCCATGGGAGCACCAAAAATTAAAGGGAAGGGGGGCCCCTGGGGACACCAAACATGTAGAAGAAGGGGGCCCCCTTTGGAAAGGGACCAAACATTGGGAAGAAGGGGCCACCTGGGAGGGGGGGGGGGGGGCCAAAACCTTGGGGAAGAAGGGGCCACCCGGGACACCAAACAATGGGGGAAGAAAAGGGGGGCCCGGGCCCGGGGGGCACCAAACATGTTGGGGGAAAAGGGGGCCCCTGGGAGGGGACCAAACATGTGGAAGAAGGGGCCGCCTGGGGGGCACCAAACAGTGGAAAAATGGGGGCCCCTGGGAGGGGAACCCAAAAAGTGGGAAAATTGGGGGGCCCCCTGGGAGGCACCAAACATTGAAGGGTGGGGGGCCGGGCCCGGGGGACCCCCCCAAACATTTTGGAAGAAGGGGGCCGCCTGGGGGGCACCAAAATTTTTGGGGGGAAGGGGGGTCTGCCCAGGGGGGGAAAAAAAAATCCAACTTTTTGGCCAAAAATGCAAAACGATATGTTTGGGGGTAAAAACAACACAGCTAATCCCCCGAACACAAACCCTCCCCCCCCTGTTCCCCCCCATGGTGGGGCAGCAACCATGGGGGGGGGGGCTTTTCTTCAGCAAAGGGGCAGGGAAAGAGTTTTTAAAAATTTTTGGGAAAGGGTGGGGGAGGGGGGGGGAAAACCCAGGGGGGGGGGGAAATTTTGGGGAAAAAACCCGGGTTTCAAAAAGGGCCGGGGACTGGACGGGATTTTATCTTCCAACAAGCAAAGATCCCAAAAAATAAAGCAAAATCTACAACGGAAGGGTTTCCCAAAAAAACGTATTTCCCGAATTTTTAGAATGGCCAAGTCCCCAGTCCCCGCCTGAAACCCAAAGGAGAATCTGTGGAAAGAGCTGAAAAAATGCTGTTCACAAACGCTCTCCAAACCCAAACCCCACTGGGGTCGGGGCTGCTAAACCCCCCCCGCTCTCCTCCAAACCTACTGAACTCGGGGCTGCTCACAAACGCTCTCCAAACCCAAACCCCCTGGGGCTCCCCTGCTCACAAACGCTCTCCATCCAACCCCACTAGCTCCCCCCCCGGTCACAAACGGGTCGGCCCAAAACCCAAACCCCAAATGAGCTCCCGCTGCTCACAAACGCTCTCCAAACCAACCTCCCTTTTGGGTCCCGCTGGGCCCCAAAAGTCTCCAAACCAAACCCCACTGAGCTCCCGCTGCTCACCAAAAAGGGGTCTCCATCCAACCTCACTGAAAACTCCCGCTCTTTACAAAAAGCTCTCCATCCAAACCCAAATGAGCTCCGCTGCTCCCCAAACGCTCTCCTCCAACCTCAAATGAGCTCCAGCTGCTCACAAACGCTCTCCATCCAACCTCACGAGCTCCAGTGCTCAAAAAACGCTCTCCACCCCAACCTCACTGAGCTCCACTGCTCAAAAAGCTCTCCACCCAAACCCCTCACTGAGTCCAGCTGCTAAAAAACCCTCCCCACCCCAACCTACTGGCTCCAGCTGTCACAAACGCTCTCCACCCAACCGCACTGACCCCAGCTGCTCCAAATCCCCATCCAACCGCACTGGCTCCAGCTTACAAACGCTCCCATCCAACCCCCTGAGCCCGCGTTCACAAACCTCTCCTCCAACCTCCCTAGTAAGCTATGCGCCAAGGAAGAATGGGCAAAAATTTGTCTCTCGATGTGCAAAACTGATAGAGACAAACCCCCCAAGTCTCAGCTTAATGCAGCAAAAAGGGGGCGTACAAAGTGTTAACTTAAGGGGGCCAAAAAATTTTTTGCAAAAGCCCCCCCTTTTTGTTTTTTTTTTTACAAAGTTTAAAAATATCCAATAATTTTGTTTCCCTTCCAATTGTGTCCCACTTGTTGTTTTTCACAAAAAAAATTTAAAATTTATATCTTTATGTTTTTGAAGCCTTTTGTGGGAAAAGATTGAAAAGTTCAAGGGGGTGAAATTTGCAGGATTAATTTCCTTCATCCAGTAACCAGCCACAGACCGGTTTGGTGCCGTTTTGAAAAAGGCTCTTTTTCCCCAATCTTCAAAATCCCCCAAAGGGGGTGTTCCCCGTAGAGTTTTGGATAGGTTTGCCCCGGGGGTTGGCCCCCGAAAATCTTAGCTCAGTGAACAGAGCCAATGGCACTTGTGGAGGACTCTCCATTTTGTTCTATGGGAGCTCCCAGTTCAGTCGAAGACACCGCTGACGTGCTATATGGAGATTTGTGCCCAAGCAAGACTGGCTCTCCATTCTGAGCCGATATATTCAAGGCCCGTTCCTGAGATAGGTGACCATTACATTCTGGGACCTGCACCTATCACACACTTATGGCATATCCAATCAATGTGACATCTGACAGGTCTGTTTTAGTAAATCCTTGTGATCCCTTTTCCACTATTATTCTTTCTAGAAATGCATCAGTGAATCTGTCAGATGGGTGTTACCTATTGGAGGGACACATCCATCTGAAAACTGGAATGGTAACACCCAGCTGACAGATTCAGTCATACATTTCTAGGAACAACAACAGAGGAACAGCACAACACAGAGTTAGGCTAGGTTCACACGGCTTAACTGCGGGACGTAATTACGCCGTGTTGCCGGGACGGGAGCGGGGGGCCGGCACTTCGCCGGCTCATAGACAATCATTACTAGCGGCGCGTATACGCCGCTAGAAAGTGACATGTCAATTATCTCCCCCCGCGGCGTATTGTGCGAGCGGGGAGAGTAGACGTAATCCATAGTTCTCTATGAGAACTGTGAATTACCGTAATGCACGGGCCGTTTTCAGCCTGTAATTTGCGCACTTCGGCGCGTAATTACGGACCGAAATACGGCCCATTTTAAGCCGTGTGAACATGGCCTTATAGGAGAAGATGCTACAGAATTGTTATATCACAGGGAACACAAGGATTTACTGACACAGACAGGTTAGAAAAGGCTACAGGTCTTCTAAGATATATGCTGAAAGATAGGCTTGGGGATAACAAGAGACTTATATGGTATACTAGTTTCACAGCACAAGGTTTATTCACTGCATAATAAATATCATCAATTTTCCAAAACACCTTTTAAATTAACGTCTCGTGATTTTCAAGGTTTCTGTGCACAGTCTCTACATTAAGAAGGGTTTGCACGTTGCTTTTTTGTGCTCGAAATGCGCGCATGCATTATTTTTATTACCTCACATCTGAAAAGAATTTCCCCAAAGTGCTTCAAATCTCAGTCAATTATAAAACATTTTTACACCACGCATTTTTGAAATGCATTTCAGCGCAAAAGAAATCAATGTGTGAACCCAAGCCTAATGATTTAGCAATGTGACGTGGTCATGTGATCGCTCCCGGATTACAGATACAGGACAGTTGTCGAGCTGCGTCCATGCGCGTCCACCAATAGATCAGGACAGACATAGTACAAAGTAAAGGTTCCTATTGAAGGACAGTAAGCAGGGCTCCTAAAGCCATCAGGCAGTGATACAGAAGCATGCTGGAAACTGACCAACTTTCCATTGCACAATGAATAACCAGAGCAGTCCATTAATACTGCGGATACTATGCATTAGGATAATGCTGACTGCCGGAGATCTGTCCGTAACATCTGGGACATGGAGTGATGTGTGGTTTGTGTTTTTCTGCACCTCGGGTCTTGAGAAGGGATTACTGCTCAGATAAAGCATACGGCAGAGGTTCTCAGCCTTCTGCAGCGACTTTCCGATACGACAGATGGTGGTGAGCCTCACTGACTATTAATGAGTCTGTGCAGGGTATGTCCCCATAGCGTATCGTGCATTTCACTTTGGTGCGTTTTGGATGTGGATCAGCTCTATTGAATGGGGCTAATCCGGGTCCTGGCTTCAGACATGTTTTCTGCAAAGAAAACCCAGGAATGAATAAATAGGTCTCACTTCAAATAAGTGAAGTCTGAGAAGGTCAGTGTCACCCATATTGTATATCCTCAACAAAGCCAACAGCACACAACACATCTGGTTATCTTATGGATTCTGGAAAGGAATACTGATAAATACTACAGTCGTACAGCACACCCTCAAATGAGGTTTCTCACCCGAGCGCTACCCAGTGATATGGTTTTGACCCTATCACTAAGCTCTAGTAATGCTATCGCATACCTCGTGCCATTAGTGCATACCAGCACCTGCTCCACTGCACTTGTCGGGGTATCTTTTTTCCACAGTACCATGACTGATACTGTGAGGGTTAATGCTAATATGTGTACATGTGTGTTTCCATAAGCTAAAGGTTGTTTATAAGAAAATACCAAGCTTTCCTCCTTATAAGACCATACAGATATCCATTTGAGGACGATGATTGTGCAGAATTGAGGCATTCAAGATGGCCGCGATTCCATGTATACATCCTGCCAACAAGCCACTGAGTTTCGACTACATGTCCCAAGAAGCACTGACTGATACAACCAGAAACTTCATCTGCCTGGCAACTACTTTGAACCAATAAGAGAACTTTGTGCTCAACCCCTCCCTATGGACTGTCCCACTGCGCAGGCCCCCCGCCCACTGCATCCCATATAACTATGTGTGCCTCGCTGAATAAAGGGAGGAGTGCATGGATAAGATTGGACCAGAACAACGCGTCTGACTCTTTCTTTCATTGGCCGGCCCGTGCACTTAGACACTGATTTGGAGTACCGGAGTGGGAACAGGAAATCCATTGTCGCTTATGACCTTGACAATCTCACCATAAAAGTCATGTGAACTTACCCTTAGTACAGTAATGCCAATGAAAAGTAAGACTATTGTGTTTCCACAGTAAGATTTCATACCTCCATACTGCATACTGATCATCTGGGAGACTGCCTGAAAAGGGGGAGTCCGGGAGAGTTGGTAAATCTCCTGCTATGGTAGTTTTGCCACCAAACTGGTAAACCACCAGCAGAGACGGTTTTACTGCCAGGGGCGGTATTTTATTTATACCCCGGCTATTTCAAGTACTGATAACTTTTAGAATACACTCCTGAGCAGCCTAGTAGGATATGTTCACACGGCTCATTTGGATACTGAATGCTGATTTAACATCATCAAAACCTCGCCTGAAACATGCTTATTCAGAAGAGGTTTTTGATGAGGTTTGAATGAGGTTTCCTCCTATACAAAATTAATAGCCGGGCAAAAACTGTGCCAAAAAACATGGCTGTGGGTTGCTGTGTAAGTAGTGGTGGTGCCAGGGTAAAGCATCATGAGCTGCTGCCCTGACATCACTTGGAGCAGAGGGACCACATTGTAGCTGGTTCTGAAGGAAAGCTGATTGATGATTGATGTGCTGTTATCCAGCTTCAATGCCCCTTATCAGCTTTCCTCCAAAGCTGTTACACAGATGTGACAAGGGGGTGTGGCTTTGTGAAAGTGGGTGTGTCAAAACAGGGTGTGTGGTCCACTCCAACCATTAAGGCGGCAAGCTGCAATTCAAAATCTCCCTGAAAGCCACTTCCAAAAGTTGTCAAGTATGCTATACTGTGAGGGAGCTTTATTTGTTGGACAAGTTATGCTGCCCTCTCTCAAGAGGCGGATTTCACTTATGAATGTTCAGTAGTTTGGGAGAACTTACAGTGTAATTGCTGTGACACCGAGATACCAGCGCAGTGAGGCTGGAGTCCGGTGTATTCACAAGAGTCCGGCTCCACCCACCACTTTATCAGGAGAAAGCTGTCAATCAGCCATGGGAGGGTGGAGACCAGACTCCTAATTCAAAGTGCTGGCATCATACAGTATGCTGAGTGTAACTCGATATCCACACATAAGTTACACCACTTTATGCTATGCTCGCAGAGGACAATTTAAGTGGAGAGAGAAATTCCCTTTAAAGTGCAAGATAATTTAAGGGGGAAATAAATATATATATATATAATAAAAATTGATGATTGCTGACCTCACCGATTCCCTGCCGATGCTCACAGTAACTCCGATAATCTCCACTTCCTGGTACCATCTCAATATCCAGGAAGTGGAAGGCAAGGCCTGCTCTGCCAATCCCTGCCGACAATGCTGGCAATACCCACTTCACCCAAAGGCAGACATTGGGTGCTAGTTAGGCTCTTGCCATAGGCCTACATACATTGATCGTTACCGAGATGAGGGTGCCTAGCAATCTCTTGACTTCTTGTCTAGGTGTCCATCATTTGAGAACATACAGCTACATGAGCCTAAGTGGTCACATGGATTCCCTGGATGTCCTCTTCATACAGAATACACATTTACTATGCAGCCCTAGGTCAGTCCCCTTCAGGAATCACAAGGCAATACAAGTGTCATGCTTCATTAGTGGAGTGTGTGCGCAAGATTTCCCAAGCAATGAGAATTTAGAAGACCAGATGAAGGGGAATAGAGTGAAGTCTTAAAGGGGTTTTGCCACAATCACATTTCATACCTCCTGCATCCAGCTCTTCAGCTCTGCGCTCAGAAGAGTTTGTGTGTGATTTGTTTGAATTGCATATCATGTGACCCTGCAGGATGACATCTCTGTAGTCAAAGAAAGGTCTGTTTATGTATAGAACTATAAGTAGCTACATTGTAGCTCAGAGGTTAAACTTTTGCCTCCAGGCAAAAGGGTCCTCGGTTAAAATCCCTGCAGGACCCAAACCTGTGGATTTTATTTCTCTTTATCAATGCACAGACCTCATTGAGGTTTCTTTTTTAAATTTATTGGCAATGTTTGACTAATTACTAAGGAGTACAGACGACGGGAGTAGAGTGACAGCACCTGGGGTTTGAACACTCAGTAGCTGCCTGATAGGAGAGGTGATGTCTGAGCATGTGCGACCAGGATTGAGAAGCTCTCAGCCCTGGTCATATCCCCTGGAGACGAGCTGAAAACAAATGGATCACTAAGGGAGCAGCTAAGACAAAAACGGTGCAGAATGTTTAATACTGATGAATGGTGAAAATGTTTATTTAATTTACAAACTTCCCACATCAATTTTACTTTATGGCAAAACCCCTTTAACAGTAGCCACTCTATCCCTTGTGTAAACTACCAGTCTCATCTGGACCACAAATGTCACAAACATAGAATTCAGCCCCCACATGAAGATTTATTAAGCGGTTTTCCAGATCTACACAATGTAATGTTTTTTTTCAAGCAAGACCCTTGTAAAGATGCTAGTAGTATATGGTTGTACCCAGTTCGCCATAGAAAGTAGTAGTAAATAATTCAGGCGATACCTTTGCTTATCTGACTGTCCACAACTTTTGGACAATCAAATAATTAAAGCGGCAGCCATCAACAGGGACCGTCTGCTTCCATACAAGAATGGCAATACATTACATGGAAATCCCTAAAGAAGCATTTACGCTATCATACATGAAAAAACTTTGAGATTCTTGGTTTACATATTTTTGATCAAAAAATGCTTAAGCTGCCCACGAACTTAGGTGATCTCAGGTCGGGCAGTCCTACGCTATCTTTACCTCTCAATAGAGCCAAATCCATGCCTCTCACTGGGTCAACCGGCCTCCATTATCCAGAGAGAAAGAAAATAAAAAAAACACCAAACCTGAGATCACGGCAAATACAACGTATGGTTTTGCACAAAAAAAATATTTCTGAAAAAACACTATGCAAACCTGGGTGCCACTGGCAGGGTTGTGGCATATATTTCTGAAAAAACACTATGCAAACCTGGGTGCCACTGGCAGGGTTGTGGCATATATTTCTGAAAAAACACTATGCAAACCTGGGTGCCACTGGCAGGGTTGTGGCATATATTTCTGAAAAAACACTATGCAAACCTGGGTGCCACTGGCAGGGTTGTGGCATATATTTCTGAAAAAACACTATGCAAACCTGGGTGCCACTGGCAGGGTTGTGGCATATATTTCTGAAAAAACACTATGCAAACCTGGGTGCCACTGGCAGGGTTGTGGCATAATTTCTGAAAAAACACTATGCAAACCTGGGTGCCACTGGCAGGGTTGTGGCATATATTCTGAAAAAACCTATGCAAACCTGGGTGCCACTGGCAGGGTTGTGGCATTATTTCTGAAAAAACACTATGCAAACCTGGGTGCTCACTAGGCAGGGTTGTGGCATATATTTCTGAAAAAACACTATGCAACCCTGGGTGCCACTGGCAGGGTTGTGGCATATCACACATAAAAAACACTATGCAAACCTGGGTGCCACTGGCAGGGTTGTGGCATATATTTCTGAAAAAACACTATGCAAACCTGGGTGCCAGTGGCAGGGTGTGGATTATTCTGAAAAAACACTATGCAAACCTGGGCATGGATTGGGCATATATATATAATGCCACAACCCTGCCAGTGGCACCTAGGTTTGCATAGTGTTTTTTCAGAAATATTTTTTTTGTGCAAAACCATACGTTGTATTTGCCGTGATCTCAGGTTTGGTGTTTTTTTTATTTTCTTTCTCTCTGGATAATGGAGGTCGGTTGACCCAGTGAGAGGCCTGGATTTGGCTCTATTGAGAGGTAAAGATAGCGTAGGACTGCCCGACCTGAGATCACCTAAGTTCGTGGGCAGCTTAAGCATTTTTTGATCAAAAATATGTGAACCAAGAATCTCAAAGTTTTTTCTTCCATACAAGAGACCCAGAATGAAGCCCGGGTGCCCCTAGTTGTCACCTACAACCCACAGCTGGAGATCCTACAAAAGATTGCCAAGGAACTGCAACCTGTGCTGCATAGGGACAACAGATTCAAATAAATATTCCCAGCCCCCCCTCTCCTTTCGACAACCACCAAACCAGTGACATATTTGTGTGCAGAGTGCCCTGAAGGTTCCAACAGAAAATGGCACCTCACCCTGCCTGCAAAACCAGTGCAAGACCTTCAGGCACATCCACACCACTGACAGAGTACCTGTCCCACAGTCATAAGGTGACATTCTCCTGCAGGTCTTCCAATGGGCCTCTATGTGGGAGAAACAGGGCAGTCAGCGAATGAACTCGATTCATTATTAATAAGAGCAGGACATCTCCCAGTGGCCGCACATTTCTCCAGAGACCATTCTGTCGAAGATTTTCGGGTTGTGGTCTTAATGGGACATTTTAAGACATTCAGGAATGGGAATATAAGCTAATGCAAAAATGTCAAACTTTGCAATACGGACTCGATATGTCAGCTTTATGTCACACTATGTATGAACTGTGAGGGCCACAAATCACCAGCTGATAGCAAACAGATACCAGCAAGAGCTAATGACCCCTCTGTCAATACCCCACAAGTATCCAGATTATTTCTTGACCGGAATTAGAATGTTGGAAATAACTTCTCTGCATTTTGTTATTTTTAGAGAGATTTTAAGATCCTTTGAAGATCCCTGTCTCGTGTATAAAAAGCCTGTGAATTTTCAGTTTCTTCTATTACAGCATGTATGATGGAGAGTAAGTAATCTCGAAAGCGTACCATCAAATATACTCAGTTATCCCGTAAGACAGGCCTGGGCAGTGTACAGCCCGCGGGCACATCCGTACCTCTAACCATCTCTGACTGGCCCGCGTACCTTTTTCCAACACAATACGCAACTCTGTAGTCCATGGCGCCACCGCCATCTGCCGACCATTAAGGTCCCAAGTCGATACCGGTCGCTAAGCTAAATTGCACTGGGAACTAAGTGTATGTGCGTCCTCTGAATCCGTTTTTGATCCGTAAAACGCATGCAACACGCATCCAACACACAGGTGCGTGTTTGGATGCGTTTTTGCTGCAGCAGAAATGCATCATATAGTTTTAAATAGAGCGTCTGCTGCATCAAACAGATCAAGAACTTACTTGACAATTCTTTGAACGGATCTGAAAGATGCATCACAAAGACGCAATCACTTGTTTGAACGCCGAAGCGTGTTTTACATTGAAAACAATGTAAAACACACTGCACATTGTTATATGCGTGTTTAGGTCTGTTTGGGGTTTGAAACACGGATCCAAGCATGCATCTAAGAAACGCCATGTGAACATACCCCAAGAGGGTCATCATGCATGCGCGGCCCAATGACATCACGGCGCCTGTGCAGTAAGAAAGCTGACCTATAACCTAGCTATATACCCTCTGGTGGACCTATAACCTAGCTATATACCCTCTGGTGGACCTATAACCTAGCTATATACCCGCTGGGGGAACACTATAACCTATAGCTATATACCGCGCCCGGCGGGACCTATAACCTAGCTATATACCCGCTGGGGACCTATAACCTTAGCTCCTATATAACCCGCTGGGGACCTATTTAAAATAGCTATATAATACCCGCTGGGGGACCTATAGCCTGCCTAAATACCCGCTGGGGGACCTATAGCCTGCCTTATACTACCGCTGGGGGCGACTATTATACATATAGCTATGTGGGGACCCTACCTTATACCATATACTGGGGTGCCAAAATACATTAACTGGGGGCACCCAATTACCTATACTGAGGAACATATAACTTACTACATTGTGAAATCGCTACCAGTCAAACCGGTTAAGGCCTCAAGTCAATTGATACGAGCTTAGCAAATCGACTCTGGGGTCTATAGTATATAGGTATTGGGTAGGACGGAGTTAAATATATTAGTCTGGCCCTCTAAAACCATTCCCATTTCTCATGTGGCTCCATGGGAAAATTAATTGCCCACCCCTGCTCTAAAAGGTATTGCACGATTTCTTTTCCCTTGTAAAGACGGTCATTTGTTTCAAGCAGTAGATGGCAAGACAGCCAATGATGGTGCCAAGCCCTGCATAGTGACTGCTGTACAGGGCGCGGGTTGGTACCTGCTTATGAGGGATGCCCAAGATCATCCGGCTCTCGATCGGGGGGCTTCTTCTTGCACTGCAGACATTAGCTATTTCCAGTCCCGTTTGGCTCCAACAGCCCCACTCTGCAAAGAGGAAGATGAACTGTGAGTAATAGAAGGAAGTCATAACGCAGCGAGAGAACATGTACACGGCGCTTGTAAGGGAGTGGCATGGCGCACAGAGGGTTAAGCAGGGCACTGTGGTTTAATAGAAGGTCAGTGGGGGAAGTGACTACATCATACATACATGGCATACCAGCACTTCCCGTCCTGGGAGAGGCTCAAAACAGACAAGATCGAGAAGTCAATGCAGCCGCCAAACAGATGCATTACAAAGTACAGATCTGAGCAATGGCTCCACGGAAAGTGCGAGGTAGAGACGCTCAATACTTGGCACTCCGCATGGAAGGAAGGGCAGCCTGCACCCCCCAGTGTGACATGCATACAGTACTAATACGTGAAGAAGGGCTTAGCTGCCATGAACAGGTCTCCCCAGGGTCCTCACACAGATTTCCGCAGGGTTTACAAAGATTATAACGGCTTAAAAAGGGCGCTACCCGCTTTGGGGAATCCCTGATGTGTAAAAGAGGGACTATAAGCTACACCAGTGCTGTCTCCAGTGAACACAGCGTTCAGTCACATTATTATGACCACTTCCTACTTCCTCGGACTCAGAATTGAAGGAGCATGTGACAGGCACGCTAGCCTGTCTACAGGGTTAAATAGTTAAATAACTTCCATTTTTTGGTACATAGACAAAAATGTATACACTTGTCTATGGCTTTGTTTAAATTACTTTTGTATACATGTACCGCTATGCGATTTCTGTAAAAATGTGTAAGCTCGACATTGGAAGTATTTGATAAAAATTAAAAAAAAAAAAAAAAAAAAAAAATTGTAAGTGCCCAACTGCCAACGGCAAGGTGACCTCAGTTCAGATGGGGACCTACGCTATAGCACTCTCGCCTCACCTGGTGCCTTTCCAGTCCTCCATACTTTCAGGGCATGAGGTTCTACAAAATTTGGTGGGGACTGCTGGGTGACCTGTGGGACACAGAACCCACCAATCACAGACCCTTAAAATCGAGCAGCTGTGCATGAGCATTGCTTTTTCCACTGAATACAATAGGAGTAACAGACAGCAACATAATCAGGCTTGAAAACAAGCTACCTCTCCACCAATTCTCATCTGCAGAGGATCACCAAACAACCACCAAATTTTCCAAACAGGTTGGGTTCTTGAAGCTGAGCAGCATATACAGTACACTACTAATATAGTGATTGCTTGATGGGTAAGTCGGAAATGTAGAACAGGGCCGATCAGAAGAACCAGCAGTGGAGGGGTCCCCTAGATCCTCAGGGATTGGCACGTCCCCGTCCATATCTGAATACACACAGTGAGGAAAATAAGTATTCGATACACTGTTGATTTTGCAAGTTTTCCCACCTACAAATAATGGAGTGGTCTGTAATTTTTATTGTTAAACTACAAATAAAAAAAAAAAAAAAAAAAAAAAAATTCCAGAAAATCACATTGTATGGGTTTTAAATAATTAATTTGCATTTTATTTCATGAAAAAAGTATTTGATCACCAGTAAGAATTCTGGCTCTCACAGACCTGTTCACTTTTCTTTAAGAAGCCCTTCTACTCGGCACTCATTACCTGTATTAATTGCACCTGTTTGAACTCGTAACCTCTATAAAAGACACCTGTCCACACAATCGCACTCCAACCTCGCCACCATGGTCAAAACCAAAGAGCTGTCTAAGGACACCAGGGACAAAATTGTAGACCTGCAAAAGGCTGGGATGAGCTACAGGACACTAGGCAAGAAGCTGGGTGAGAAGGCAACAGCAGTTGGTGCAATTAATAGAAAATGGAAGACACACAAGAGGACTGTCAATCTTTCTCAGTCTGGGGCTCCATGCAATATCTTGCCTCGTGGTGTAAGGATGATTCGGAGAAAGGTCAGGAATCAGCCTAGAACTACATTAGAGGACCTGGTCAATGACCTGAATAGAGCTGGGACCACAGTCTCAAAGATTACCATTAGTAACACACTACACAGTCATGGATCAAAATCGTGCAGGGCACACAAGGTCCCCCTGCTCAAGCCAGCACATGTCCAGGCCCGTTTGAAGTGCACCAATGACCATCTGGATGATCCAGAGGAGGCATGGGAGAAGGTCATGTGGTTAGATGAGACCAAAATAGAACTTTTTGGTATCAATCCACTCGCTGTGTTTGGAAGAAGGATGAGTCCAATAACAAGAACACCGTCTCAACCGTTCAGTATTGGGGTGGGAGCATCATACTTTAGTGGTACTTTTCTGCAAAGAGGACAGAATGACTGCACCATATTGAAGGGAAGATGGGTGGGGTCATGTACCTTGAGATTTTAGCCAACAACCTCCTTCCCTCAGTAAGAGCATTGAAGATGTGTCGTGGCTGGGTCTTCCAGCAATACAGTGACCCGAAACACACAGCCAAGGAAACTAAGGAGTGGCTGCGTAAGAAGCATTTCAAGGTCCTGGAGTGGCCTTGCCAGTCTCCAGACCTGAACACAATGAAAAATCTTTGGAGGGAGTTGAAACGCAATGTAACCCAGCGACAGCCCCAAAACCCAGAAGATCTGTATGGAGGAGTGGGCCAAAATCCCTGCTGCAGTGTGTGCAAACTTGGTCAAGAACTACAGGAAACATCTGACCTGTGTAATTGCAAACAGAGGTTTCTGTACCAAATATTAATGTTCTGTTTTTCTAATGCATGAAATACTTATTTCATGCAATAAAATGCTAATTAATTTAAAAATCATACAATGGGATTTTCTGTTTTTTTTTTTCATATTCTGTCTCTCACAGTTGAAGAGTACCTATAATAAAAATTACAGATCTCTCAATTCTTTGTAGGTGGGTAAACATGCAAAATTACCAGGTCTCAAAAACTTATTTACCTTAATGTATGTATATACTAGTGCATCTCAAAAAATTAGAATTTCATAGAAAATTAAAAGGGTTTTCTCCAGGACTTCTTTTTATTTTTAGGGGGTTCAAATTTTACCGAAATTTTAAACCTTGTAATTATACGAAAAGAGCCCAAAACCAACCTGAGCAATGGCGACTCCGGCCCGTACAATTTCCAAATTTTGCTTAACCATATAATTATTGCGCTAAAGGCCGCCTCGGTGGTATGCTGAAGGCCCGGCGGGTCTTCAGCGCCACTTTTTAATCCCTGGTTTAAAATTTGGGGGCAGCGAGATGAAGTTACCTCACGCGCCGTCCCTACCCCGGGCCCCCCTTTTAAATTTTCCGGGGTCGAGGCGCCGGAGGAGCGTCCCGGCCGGGGGTTTGGATGACGTCACCCCCAAAAACTGGGGGCAAAGAGGAAGACACCGGCCGGGAAGGGTAAGATTAGTGATTATTTTTTTATGGGGGCTACCTGCCCTGAGAGGCCTATATATACCCCTTACTAAAGGGATAAAATTTTAAATGCCTGGGGGGAAAAAACAAACAACCCTTACTGAGGGGACTATAGCATTCCTCCTAACTGGGGGACATATAGCTTAAAACCTGCCTAACTGGGGGGACATATGCATATACCTGCCTAATTTGAGGGACATATAGCTAATACCTGAACGGGGGGACATATAGAATAACCTGCCTAACTGAGGGGGACATATAGCAAAACCTCCAAACTGAGGGGACAATCTATATACCTCCCCAACTGAGGGGAAATATACTAAACCCTCCTAACTGGGGGGAATTAAAAAACCGGCCAACTGGGGGGCCCATATAGCATAACCTCCCTAACTGAGGAAAAGAGTAATTTCCACAAAAAAAGACCCCCCCCTCCCCCCCCCCCCCCCCCCCCCGAATTTTCCCCGTTCACTTTTTTTTTTTAAATTAGTTTGACCCTCTAAAACCTTCCCAATTTCTCATGTGGCCCCATGGGTTAATTAATTGCCCACCCCGGTCTATACAATATATGGGTTTTTCTACTTGACTTAAATTATTGATATCAATTATCTTTTCAGTTCTATTCTAATTTTTTTGAGATGCACCACTATCTGTGTAATACATACACACATATTTTATATATATATATATATACACATATATATATATACATATATATATATATATATATATATATATTTTTAAAATACACACACCTGTATGTAGATGCCCCTTTTAAAAGATTGCAATTAGTGGAGGGTTTAGGGCCTCTCATAGCCAAATAAGAACTATTATTTCTTAATCAATTTAACCTGCACTTAAATCTAAATCTTATTGGTTTTTTTCCCTAAGAACCGCAAGCAGAAATGGACGCACTGCACAGAAAGCCTCTTAATGTACTTTCTGGCCTCAGTACAATTAGTACACCGAATGCTATAGATGTGGATGTATAGTTTATGAATTAATTCCCATCCTGCAATACACACATCTGGGTCAGCACTTCGCTAGATTCCAACTACATCATTTAGTCATTGTCTAAGGATAGCACTACAATTCCCAGCATGCCTAGATGGATGGACTAATGCACCCTAGCTTCTCCGCCCAGCTGTTAGAAATTCGACAGGAATCGAAGCATCATTTGTGTTCACAGGAGAATGGTCCCTAAACGGGACTAATGGTAGAAGTACACGGTGCATTTGCAGCGCTGTCAAAAGCCACACTCGGCATGCTGCACTAATGTTTTTAATTTGCTTGATAAGCGGTGTCACAAATGTGCAGGTCAACGCTGGCAAACCGGCGTGGCCATTAGCAATGGTATCAGCTATTAATGGCTGCACAGTTTCTCCACTCGTGTGGCCACCTATCAAGCAAATTTAAAAGACAGATGCAGCGTGCCGCATGCGGCCGTTCCCAGTGGACCCTGCCTCCAGGCGCTGGTCTACATTAGGATACCATTGCATGCAGCGGTTTTTGTACAATCAGCATTTATCTCCTGCGCACCAGTGTCTGCACTTATTTATGACGCCCTCAGAAAAACTTTGGTCAGCTCAGGATTATGCTCCACAGTAACAATTTATTTCGCACATCAAGATATATATGAGGGGCCCGTAAGATCTTAGGCTCATAGCGGCTTCTGTGTAAGATGGAAGCCATTGTGCTGGGGCCGACATATGATGAAAACAGATAATGACAGACGCCATGTCCTTGTGGGGTGTGAGATCATATATTTATGAAACATAAGGGGGTGACAGCACTTTGTCTAAGCGCAGGGGTGCTTTAAAGGGGTTGTCTCGCTACAATTATTGGGTTTTAATTAAAAGACCTTTAAAAAACAAGCAGCTTTGCAATATATGTTCATTACAAATGTCCTACTGATTTTGAGTTATCCCTGTTAGTAGTAGTGCATCAGCTCCTCAAATCTCTATAGCAGCCGACCTGTTGATCTTTATCTCACTGGCTGTCAGGTCTGGTGACTCATCACCTTCAGAATACAGAGCAGAGAGCCCCTCCCACACAGAATGCTTCTGTAGTGGAGGGCGGGGGAGGGCTCTGGCTTCTGTGTCTGTGCTGCCTGGATTAACCCTGTGTGTGCCTGCTTCCTCCTGCTCTCTACACAGATTGAGGAGAGCAGAGATGAAGCTGATCAATAGATGTGACAGCAGTAACCCTGTGTGTTACTATAATCATGATGTGTCTGTGGAGCTTTGACTATACTAATAGAACAGATCAGGGGGGGCATGTGAACGGTTCATGCTCTGCTGGATTAGTGACGCATCCTGAGTATATTAACACTTCACAGCTGCCCTGTGTCTGTTCTGACAGCGTTTGTTTGTTGCTGGAGATGTGGAGATATGTATGCTAAGCAGGGGGTATAGGAACACTTACATCCCCCCTGCTCTCCTATTAGCAATCACAGCTTCACAGACCTCTCCACACTCATAGATCGGCCCTAATACAGCTGATCTAGCAGCCTGCAGCAGACTTAGGAAGGCACACACAGGGTTAACTCTGGCAGCAAACCCCCTCGCCCCCCCCTCCCCTGCTGTATAGAAGTTACAGAGGAGAGCTTTCTGTGTGCTGAGGGGAGGGGGGAAGAGGGAGGAGGGAGGAGAAGAGGCAGACAAGAAGCACGCCCCTCAATTCAACTGCCAGGCACACTGAAGTAGGCTGAAAGCTTGTAATGAGACAACTCCTTTAAGTCTAGGTAGCATGTGCAGGCCTTCAGCCATACAGAGGAGAGAAGAAGGGAGCCGTGAAGGCTGATAGAAGACACTGCCATGTCAGGATACGGTTAATACAGGATCCTTCTAACATGAACACTAACTGGAACGAAATACTGGCATAAATGTGTCTTCTGCTCACCAGCCGGCGGTGAAGTGGAGCAGGATAGAGCCAGCCCAATGGGCCGAGTACTCACAGGAGAAAGAAGAGAAAGAAACAGAAAAGCTTTAGGGCAGATTGGAACCCATAAGGCCCGTACCTAAGTCTTCATCAGTAGGGGAAACCAAGTTTAAAAAAATCCCTATTCCCCCTTCCCTTCATCCACATCTTTCCCCTCCCTTGAACCTGATGGATGTGTGTCTCTTTTCCAACCATACTAACTACGTAAGCGAAGAGATCGACACACACAGTCGCCAGAATCTTGCACAGCTGGCTGGGAAAAGATGAGAGAAGTGAACCCTTTAGGAGAGAATGGGGAACGGTCCTGATAAAGGAAAAGAAATAAGAAAGGCATGACTAGATAGCTCCAAGAGAACATTACAAGGCACCAGTAATCCTTAGGGCATGTCCCCACTGCACGGGTTTTCGGCCCGTTTTTCAGCCGGTTTGCGGTTTTTCAGACTGCCTGAAAAAACGGCCGAAAATGAGCACAATTGTGCTCTATGGAAAACCCGTGCAGCAGTCCCCACTGCACGGGTTTTCCGTCGGGCAGTTTTGCCGCCCGCTATCCGGCGGCAAAACATTGAGCAAGCACCATCGTCCGTCCGATTTTCAGACGGAATCTGTGCTTCTCAATGGGAGGAGGGAGGGCTGTTCTCCGTTCATCGGGAGAAAAGCCGTCCCCTCCGCGGCCGTGGGGACGGGCGCAAAACCGGCCAAATCCCGGCCGGTATTTGTCCTATGCCGTGGGGATGCGCCCTTAGGCATGCTCCTCTGAGGACTGGCGTCTAATGTAGCAGGAGAGGACTTGGGAGAGAGAGCTGCTAGAAGGGCCATTGCAGGAATATATTAATAATTAGGAGTAATTGACTATGATGACTATGTTGAAGGGACCCGAGATTTGAAGAAGTAGAAGCATTGTGAGTAAAGCCTGTAAAGTCCCCAAGCTGAAGAAACTCTGTGGTTATTTCCTTGCCTCTCAGCAATCCCACACCAGTAGGCCAAGCAGCATCCATACATACCTGAGATCCAGGTGTGCCTGCCTGCTTGACACCTGCACCACCACACCTTACATACTTATGACAGGGTCCATGGAGGTCCAGTCATTACAATACAAGAATAGCATGCTGAGCTAGTCTTGCATTCAAAACATAACAGAGCTAATGACAGGGGCTCCTAATGGCAATGTGGACAGCCTAAATGAGCCCTCAATTGGTGCTGGTATTTGCCAACGCAACTTTTCCAATCCATTCAGAAAAGTAAAGCCTGAGATTCTACAGGATACCATAAAAAAAAAAAAAATTACAAAAAAAAAGCCCAGAAAAAAAGGTTGACATGTACAGCTCTTGGATATGTGTGGGGAGGTAAAGAGGGTGAAAAATACGCCAAATTGCTGTGTCTCTCCAAGGGGTCAAATACTTCTGAAAAAAAATGGATGTGCAGAGATTGTTTGCTATGGGCAACAAGGCCATATTAATCATCAACCGGTCAGATAACGGAAACCTTTCTACCACAAATTACTTTGATGGAAATGAATGACCACAGATGAAAAGAACAGGAGCATAAAGAAGTCAAACGTTGCATCTATGGTCCGAGTTATGAATAATCCCCTAGGAACAATCTGACACCATCTACAGGAGGGAAATTTAGAGGGTGGAACAATAGGAGACGTGACTTGTAGAGAAAGACACGACCCAATCGTATCCTGTGAGGACAGGGACAGAATTATTTCCCAACCACGGCTGTGAACATATCGCCGGCCAGAGCGCTTCATCTCTGCGGGGCTCTTCTCTGCCCGGCAGCCAAATGACATCAACGATAGAAGAACCAGCACTTTTATCTCTCCCTCCGTGTGCTGGAGGCCTGCTCTTACCAAGACAGAGCATCAATTCATAGGACGGACGCATAGACGACAATTAAATCCTCTACTGAGCAGAACAACGGCCAAGTCTTCACAAGGCCACAGCGTGGCCACTCATGATAAGCAGCACACCTCTACGGCCCCACAACTTTTCACAGATTTGGGCCCCAACATGGCCAAGAGAGGAAACTGATATACCTTTCCCCTGGACATAAGCCCGGGTTTCAAGGGGTTAAACCCCCACAATGGTGCACTGCACAAATGTGCCCAACGCTGGTCATTCAGACAGAAGAGATTTGTTACGGGTAGGGGGCATTTAGGTGGGGGCTCTACGGGGCTTGGGGCACGCCCATATAAATGCTACAACTTTCCCCGACAATTTTCAGGGTCCCCCTGCGATGGGTAGCCCGTGGAAACTATATTTTACCAGAAAAATCCTCATGGCCCCGCCCGTGAGATTTCCCCCCCCATTAATTATATTTTACCAGTACAATCCCATGGCTCCCCGTATGGGGTCGCCACTTAAAGTAATACTAATTTACCAGTACAACCCATGGGGTCCCCGATGGACCCAGCCTTAAACCTTTTTAACTCATCTTCCCCGAAATTAGCATTGCCCCCGCTCTAGAGACCCAGCCTACCTTTGAAAAAAACTATATTTTTCCGACAATCCTCAAGGCTCCCGCTCTAATGGGCCAGCCCCCCCTTGTAATACTCATTTTTTCCGACATCCCTGGTTCCTGTGTTGGGCTCACCTAACCCCAGAATACTTTTTCCATACTCCTCATTGCACCCCTGTATGGACCCGCCTACCCTATGTAATACAATTTTACCATACAATCCCATGGCTCTAGCTATGATGGATAACCTACCTCTATGTAATACCTAATTTTACCAGTAAATCCCATGGCCCCCTGTGAGGATCATCCTCTAGAAAAAAAACTTTTTTTCCAGACAATCCCCAGGCCTCGCTGGTTTGGGCTCCCTACCTCTATGTAATACTATATTTTACCAGTACAATCCTCATGGCACCCGCTGTGATGGACTCAGCCTACCTCTATGTAATACTTACTTTTTCCCTTAAAAATCCTCATGGCTCCCGCTCTAAGACACCTACCTCTAATGTAAACTATATTTTTTTTCCCGTACAATCCTCATGGCTCCCGCTGTGATGGTTTAGCCTCCTTAGTAAAAAAAACATTTTACCAGTACAATCCTCATGGCTCCCGCTGTGATGGACTCAGCCTACCTCTATGTAATACTATATTTTACCAGTACAATCCTCATGGCTCCCACTGTGATGGACTCAGCCTACCTCTATGTAATACTATATTTTACCAGTACAATCCTCATGGCTCTCGCTGTGATGGACTCAGCCTACCTCTATGTAATACTACATTTTACCAGTACAATCCTCATGGCACCCGCTGTGATGGACTCAGCATACCTCTATGAAAAACACATTTACCATACAAACCCAGGCACCCGGTGATGGACCAGCCACCCTATGTAAAAACAATTTTACCAGTACAATCCTCAGGCCCCCGTATGGACTACCTATCTATGTTAAAATATATTTTTACCAGTAAAACCTCATGGCTCTCCTATGGGATCACCTACCTTATGATACTAATTTTTTTCCAGTACAATCCTCATGGCTCCCGATGGACCCAGCCTACCTCTGTTAAACTACATCTTCCCTGTATAATTAGCATTGCTCCCGCTCTGAGAGACCCAGCCTACCTCTATGTAATACTATATCTTCCCTGACAAATTTTTCATGGCTCCCCCCTGTAAGGATCCCTCTACATTTAGAATACAACATTTTTTTCCGCACAATTATCATGGCTCCCGCTTTATATTACATTGGAGGTATGCCGTTGTTCTATAGGACCCTTTAGTTGCATGGCACAGATCCAAAACAACCAGCACTGGGAAATTTCCTAGTAATTCAATGCTAGATAACTTACCGAGCATGGGACACTGAGGGGAAAGGGGATGTGGGGGGGGGAGGGGTATTTTATTCTCCCCTTTTCTTGGGAAAGACAAAGCACTTTTTTTAAGAACGGTTTGGGCCCCCAGCCCCCGAATATATGGACACTTCAGAGAGCATGATGGGTAGGGTCTAATGTTAGACTATTTAAGCCACAAAAATAAAGACCCTACCAAGATCCATTTTTAAAATTGCGTGCCCCTTGGAACATCCCTACAGTTAGCCATAGCACACACTTGCTGCAACCAGCACTGGCTAAGGCCCAGTTCACACTGCGTCTGAGCTCTAGGTTTTAAAAATAACTAGTCCACAGCAGCATGTGAAGGGGCTCTGGTCAAATGAGATCAAAATTGAACTTTTGGCCTAAATTCCAAATGCTATGTGTGGAGGAAAGCCAACACTGCACATCACTCTGTGCACACCATCCCCACCGTGGCAGCATCATGCTGGGGGGGAGGATTTGCTCCAGCAGGGACCGAGAAGCTGCTCAGAGCTGATGGGAAGGTGGATGGAGCTAAACACAGGGAATCCTGGAGGAAAACCTGTTAGAGGCTGGATAAGTCGAGACTGGGGTGTAGGTTCACCTTCCAGCAGAACAATGACCCTAAACATACAGCCAAAGCTACAATGGAAGGGTTTACATCAAAGCAGATCCATGTGTTACAATGGCCCAGTCACATCCAGATCTAAATCCCATTGAGAATCTGGGTCACAAACGTTCACCAACCAACTTAGCCGAGTGATTTTGCAAAGAAGAATGGGTAAAGATTCCAGATGTGCCAAGCTGGTAGAGACACCCCCCAACAGACTGCAGGCAAAGGTGTCCTACAAAGTATCAACTTGGTGCTGAATACATACGCAAGCAACACATTTTGCTAAAATTTTGAAAACCACATTTTCTTTTGGGTATATTCACACGACGTATTTTCGGGAGTACTTTGGCACGTAACTGTGCTGCAACGCGCCCGAATTATGCCCCACAAATACAGTAAATTCACAGCACTCATTTTCCACCGGTAAAACGAAAGTAATAGGAGTCCGGGTCATAGCCCTGTTGAAAGTATGCGCTGGCTAGTGCGTACTTTCAACAGCAACTGTATTGTGGCATGCACCGGTACACGCCGTGTGCACATATCCTTACACTTCACAGATACTTGCTACTTTGTGTTGCGCTATCACGTAAAATACATTTAACTTTGTGGCTGTAACACTTAAAAATGAGGAATAGTTCAAGGAAGACTTTTGCAACCTACTGTGAGAGCACAGAAATCTGTGCTTTCCTAAACAAATGGCCTCAGGGGAAAAAGAAAATATATATAAATACATGCATATATATCCTTTTTCTGAGACTATTTGTGTGTCAGGCCACTAACTACACACTACAACAGACCCTGTCCATCAGTAGTCTGGACCTAGCATCCAGACTCCCACAAAACACTTACCAGTCTCCACTGGTTCCTGGCTTCCCTCTGGGGCAAGAGCTTCCCTCCAGCTCTGCTGCTCCAACATCCAGGTAGCAACCACGCCCCCTGATTACCTGGAGAGACAGGCTTTTAATAGGTCTCCAGAGACCTACCAAAAGCCTGGCCTGGAACGTGGTGACGGCCTCCCACCCAACGCTATGACCGTCCCGGGAAAGGCAACCCATCACTAGCCGAATGGTTGCCTTCCCCCACCAAAACCAGGTTTCCGGTGGCAGGTCTGCAACAGGTCTCCTGCTGTACACCAACTAGTGGCAGAACCCTGTGACCACCTATGGTGTAATAAATATATATATATATATACATATACACATACATACATACATACACACACATAAAAGAAATTATGTAGTGGAACCCAGTGGGCATTTTTTTCATGCCTTTGAGTAGCATATGTAAATGGGCGCATACCTCCAATGGACGGCTCATCTGCAATGTATACAGAGCCTAGGATTTCTAAGTCCTTAACCAAAAAGCCACAGACAAAATAAAAACGCTGAACTATCTCCAACTAAAATGAATGATGCACAAATCAGTCTGTCTGGAGAGAGAGAGAAGGAAAAAATACAAGGGGTCACGCTCTGCTGTCTCAACAACTCAGTTCAGAGGCCAGGGCCTTATGCTCCATCTGGGATCCACATAAAGCAGACTGTTCTGTAGCACATACTGGGGACCCCTTCCACGTCAGAGCCCCCTCCTTTACAATGGTCTCCTATTCACACCCTCAAGTGCGTGATGGGGGTGGGGGGGGGGGGCACAGATGGAGCGGGGGCAGACAGAAAGGAGCCAGTGTCCCTGGCACTGCCCGAATCCTGGAAAGACTAAGAGCCACATGGCATCACCCACTACAGACAGACAACAACCCCGCAATGTGTATCAGGTCTGCTAAATGCTTCGTGCCGTTACTTCCAGTCAGTGTTATGTAAATGTCCTCGTCTGAGAGCTTCTTCTACCAGCCTCACCTGTTAATGGAAGTCTCCTGAGATGTTCTCTTACGTCTTATCATTAGTAGCAGAAAAGGCTCAAGCGAAACAAAATACTGTATACTTGGTGACAGCCACAGGGGAAGCCATAACACCGATTACCTTGTGACAATGGACCTATTGAAGAGTGGGATGTATTAGGGTACGTTCACACAACACATTTTCGGTGCTGAAAAGTGAAGGCGCCAGAACAGCGCCATTTCCTTGTCAGAAAATCTGTGCTCGTAAGAGTGGGATTCCAACAAGGAAACAACGCTGACAACCCGAGGCAGATTCTCTGCTTCCAATACTTGGTACTGTCAGTGCATAAAACGCCGCAAACAAACGACATGTCAATTCCTTGTCGCCGCTTGCAGAACATATTCAAGTGAATCAGCGTCGTATGAATGATGCGGATTTTACACCAGGTCTGTTCACCATCAGATTGGACGCCGATTCTGAGACAGATTCATAACCGAGTCCACCGCCAGAATCCACGTCCAAATCCATTGTGTGAACCCTTAGGCTATGTTCACACGGGGTAATTTCGGCACGCATTTCGCATTGTATTTGCACTGTAATACGGGCGAGATGTGCACCGAAATTACAGTAATCCACAGTTCTCAGAGAACCATGGATTACGCCTCCTCTCCCCGCTCGTACAATACAATCGTATTGTACGCACGTGGAGATAGGTGACATGTCACTTACTTGCTGCGAATACGCGCCGCGAGTAATGACTGTCAATGGGGCCGGAGGGCTGCCGCCCCCCCCCCCCCCTCGCATCGCAGGAGTATGCGCGTATCAGCACGACTCCTGAACACCTGGCGTAATTGCGGGGTGTACTGTACGCTCTGCAATTACGCCATGTGAACATAACCTTAGAAAGCAAGTGTATTGTCAGTTTTTGAAGCTGACGTGTTAGACTCAGGAGAACTGGGCAAGTGTAAGGGTATGTTCACATGTCAGATTTGGACGCCGATTCTGGGGGCAGATTAAGCTCAGAATCTACTTCAGAATCCACGTCCAATCCGATGGTAAACCAAGCGCCATTACACCCCATGTAAAATCAGCATCGTTTGAGTTCTTGCGTGTACTGTAAGTGCCGAAAATCCGTTGTGTGAACATACCCTTAGGGCACGTCCCCACTGCACAGGACAAATACCGGCCGGTATTTGTCCCGTTTTGCGCCCGTCCCCACAGCTGCGGGGGGGGCGGCTTTTCTCCGCGATGAGCAGAGAAAAGCCCTCCAGCTTCACATTGAGATGCACAGATTCCGTTCGAAAACCGGACGGAAGATTGTGCTTCCACAATGTTTTGCGGCCGGACCGCGGGTGGAAAAACCGCTTGATGGAAAACCTGTGCAGTGGGGACTGCTGCACAGGTTTTCCATAGAGTACAATTGTGCTGGTTTTCGGCCGTTTTTTCAGGCGGTCTGAAAAACCGCAAACCAGCTGAAAAACCGGCCGAAAACCCGTGCAGTGGGGACATGCCCTTAGGATCTAAGGGACTTCAATAAGAGCCAAACTGTATTGGCCAAACACCTGGGTCAGGGTAACGGCAAAAACAAAGTATTATTGAGAGCTACCAAGATGTAGTAGACCAAAAACGGTCCAAGGAAGGACACCGGGTGAACTCGTGACGGGGTCATGGGTGCCACAGGATCACTGATGCGACAGGGAGTGAAGGCTAGCCGTCTGGTCTCCCCCGACACAAAAGCAGCATAGCACAAATCACTGAAAAAGTTATTGTTGGCTATGATGGGAAGGTGTCAGAATACACAGCAGATTACGGCTTGGCAAGTCACAGTGCCAGTGCAGGCCCCTAACCATCACCGAGGTGGGCACATGAGCAGCATCAGAAGTGGACCATGAAGCAATAAGTGAAGGTGGCTTAGACTGAGGAATCATACTTACATTATGTGGACAGCCGGGTGCTTGTGTCGGCCGGGGGAAGAGATGACACCAGGATCAGAAGAGGCCAGGAGATATAGTGCGATAATCTGGGCAATCATCTGCTGAGGTCTTCCAGGTGGACATTAACTTATTCCATCTACATTAAGATCGTAGTTACAAAAGGATCCTCATCATGGCAAAGTCATCCCAAATAGCAGCGGGCTCTTCCAGCAGGATATTGCCTCACCACATTGAACAGACGTTAAGATATTGACTTGGCCTCTAGAATGTCCCGATGTTATCGGGCATCTGTAGGATGTACGGGAGACAAGAAGTCTGGTCCATGGAGGCAGTGCCTCACATCGTACAGGACTCAAATGATCTGCTGCTAAAGTCTTTGTAGAAGATACATGCCTTGAAGGGTCAGAGCGGTTTTGGCGTCATAAAGAGGACCTACACAACATCGGGTGGCTTTATTATTATGGCTGACCCCCACGTACACACTTATTTTTATTGTCCCAGAAAGACCATCTATATCCATTTGCCTTTAATTAATTGGGGTGGGGAGCTGCTAAGCAGACCTCAGCATGGTAGTTATCCCAAAATATCGTGGTAGTCTCAAACACTACCTACTTTGACTTCACCAAAGGATTGTAGATCACAATCAACCTAGGCTAGGTTAAGGGGGAAGGCACATACGGCTATGTTTTTTGCAGACATTTTCTCCATATATTTTACTTAGCTCAAGAACAAGAGTAGCTAAGAAAGCCTCCCATGTTCTGGGAGTATGCTGGTCTTCATAGCCAGACAGGAGAACTAGAGGCAGCTATTTAAAGGAAGAGACACAATGGAAAGTAACTTCAATTGATCAGAGTCCACCCTGCCATTTACATCCTTGATGGACACAGGGTTCACAATGGCTTTCACTGCTGCAGACTGACACCCGAGAGAAGCCACCACTGGTGACTTCATCCATGCAATGACATGAGCAGTAGACGAGTCACATGCTGAGGAAAGTTGACAGTTTTTGTGAGGGAAGGTTCAGATCTGTCAAGTCTTGTGACATTCATCATATTACTGCAAGAAGTGGTAGGTGGGAAGTCTCACATGGCCGTGCTTGGTCTGTGTGCAGAGCTCGCACAGAAGCTTGTGATAGGGGTTTGAGGAAATCCCCATTTCTACTGTACAGCATTTATATAAGAAAGTGGCCATATGACCCATAAGTGCTCCTGTACCGGGAGGTCACTTGGGAACAAGTCACTGCAATGTGTAACACCAATCCTGTGTAAACCTCATTTATGGGGAAACATTAAACCCGTAAGCACCAGGCCTGAAAAGGCCTCAATCACCAGCTATGTTTTTTTCAAACATGTTTTTATTATTTTAGTCTCACTACCTTTCAACAGTCATAACAATTTTTCTTAACATTTCTGGCCAGAAAGCGTTTTTCTGCATTTTAAAAATATATATTTTTACACCCTTAATTCTACCGGTTATTACGGTTGTGTGGATACCTATTATATGCGGGTGTTTATGTGAAAAGTAAGCACAATTTTTATATTAAATATTTTTTTTTTATTTTCTACACTTAATGGTTTTTTACTTTGTTTAATCCCATTAATGGATAACTATTTGTACACTCTTTTTAATACTTAGAGTGTAAGGTATTTGCAAATAGAAGTATGCTAATACCTCACTGTGTCAGTATGATACAGGCTGCTGTCAGGGCAACACACAGTGTGCCCTGACAGCAGGCTTACTCTACAGACAGCCCTGGTGCTACTCTAGATACCCAGGGCTGACTGCATAGATATTCCCTGGGCTCCATCAGGCACTTGGAATCCCGGTGGAGCAGGGGAATCCCCTTAGATTATGCCGCGGTCAACGGGTTCATTGGCAGGGATCGGAGGCTTCCTCCACGGTTAAAAGACAGTGGGCGGACGTTAAAGGGTTAAAAATACAAAACATATTTAAAATATGAAGCAACTTGCCAGTCTGTTATGACTGAATACAACATTTTTTAGGCTACGTCCACATGAAAAATAAAATTTACTCGTTGGATTCTGTCATTGAAAACCAGGTCGGACAGCGCGTATTTCACATGGTATTGCATGTGGATTTAGGGTTGTTTATGTTACTTGCGGTTTAGATATAAACGGGTCCCATTCATCTATGTGGTTTTGGATGTGGATCCAAGTTAAAAACCACAAACAAATGTTTTGGGCGTGTTTTACAAGAGATATTTAGCCATCTCCATTGACATAAATAACACATTTCCACACGTGCAAAATACAACCAAAAGGAGGAACAGGTTTTAACCCCTCCAAAGAAAAACATGACTTCATTTTTCTCTCCTCGCCTTCCAAAAGCCATAACATTTTTATTTTTCCACCTACATACATAGGAGGGCTTTTATTTTGCGGGACAAGATTTCTAATGGCGTCATTCATCAGACCACAGAATATACTGGGAAACCGCAAAAAAAAAGTAAGTGGGGCAAAATGTGAAAAAAAAGTAGATTTGCGGGTGTTTTCTTTTCTGCCGTTCAATCTTCAGTAAAAATTATGTGTTATCTGTATTCTACAGGTTGGTACCAATCTGGCAATGCCAAACATGTACGGTTTTCCTTATGTTTTGGTACCATAAACAAATTCCAAACATTTTCTATTTTTGATATTTGCGCGGCGGCGCCATTTTCTGCGACCAATAACTTTTTTGTACTAACACCTACGGACGTGAGTGCAGGGGCATTTTTCGCGGGCTGAAGTGCACTTTTTATTGCTACCAACTTGGAATATGTGACTTTTTTTCAAATTAAATTTATTCCAATTTTTAGGGGACATGAAATTAACAAAAAAAAGACAGCAATTCTGGCATTTTGAATTTTTTCGTCTACAGTGCTCAGCGTACGGGATAATCGATGTTATATTTTAATAGATCGGACTTTTCGGATGCGGATGGCGCTCGCCACCATCCCGTGCTGTAACCACCGAGTGTTAGGCTAGGTTCACACGGCTTAACTGCGGGACGTAATTACGCCGTGTGGCCGGGGGTGGGGCGGGAGCGGGGGAGGGAGCGGGGGGCCGGCACTTCGCCGGCCATAGACAATCATTACTAACGGCGCGTATACGCCGCTAGAAAGTGACCTGTCAATTATCTCCCCGCCCGGCGGATTCGCCGAGCAGGGAGAGGTGACGTAATCCATAGTTCTCTATGAGAACTGTGGATTACTGTAATGAATGGGCCGTTTTCAGCCCGTAATTGGCACACTCCGGCGCGTAATTACGGACCGAAATACGGCCCATTTTAAGCCGTGTGAACATAGCCTTAGCTGCAATTAGTGGGATTGCACAGCTCCTTAATGCCACCAGGACGTACCCATATGTCCAATGTCGATAAGGGGTTAAAGTTTCTTTACGCCAAAAAGCTGACCACCAAAAATACACGATGTATGAACTACAAGGCGTATTTGCTATAGAGGTCAATGGGATTTGCTTTCGGTTTTAGATTCCACTTGGATTCAGACTTGAAATACTCGTTGTGTGGACAGAGCCTAAGGGTATGTTCACACGGCTTATTTTGGGGCGCATTTCGCACCGTACTGCACTCTAATACGGGCGAAATGCGGCCCATAATTACGGTAATCCATAGTTCTCATAGAGAACTATGGATTACGCCTCCTCTCCATGCTCGTACAATACGATCGTATTGTACGGGCGGGGAGATAAGTGACATGACAGTCTATGGGACCGGCGGGTTGCCGTCCCCCCCACGTCGCGGGAGTACGTACCGATCAGCCCCGCAATTAAGCCGTATGAACATACCCATAGGGTATTCTGCCGCGTATTTCGGCGGGGATTGCGCTTTATATGTGGCGCGGGGGGAGAACTGATATGGCCTCCATGTGCATTGGAATCAAGCGCTGATCAGCGCGTGGTTCCAAAACACATGGCGTATTGCGACGCGTACTACACATGTCCGCAATACCCTTAGGCCGTGTTCACACGGCTTATTCACGGCGGATTTGTGAGCCGGATTGCGCTCGCAAATCCGGCGTGAATAAGGGGCGGGGGCGCCGCTCCCCGGCCCCATAGACTGTCATTATCTACGGCGCGTACGCGCCGTAAATAATGTGCATGTCACTTTCTCCCCCCGCGGCGGATTCGCCGAGCAGGGTGGAGCGACGGAATCCACTGTTCTCTATGAGAGCAGTGGATTACCGTAATACTCCGACGGATTGGCGCCGTACTGCAGCGCAAATCCGGCGCGGAGTACGGCGCCAATCCGCGGCGAAATAAGCCGTGTGAACGAGGCCTTAGAGTGCAGACCCAATGAACTTACCAACATACACATAGGTTTCCACAATTTTTCCCCTTTACCCCACCCATGGGACCCCAAAGGGAGTGTTCATATGCTGGATTAAAATTGGAGGACGACTCTTGGGTTTTGGCTGCAGAAGTGTTGTGGATATTTATTACTTCCTTTCATGACACACGTGTTTTTGTGATGTAGCGGAGGAGGTCGAAAAAAACAGCCCCGAAATGTTCTGTATCTTAACTACATGGTTGTGAAAACCCTACCAATTTACATGGGATGAGGACCGCCATTGGAACGGAGGCCTATTTTGGTACAGGCATCTGCGTGAAATCCAACATGTAAATGGTGCTAACAGCAACAACTCGTTCTGTCACAGGAGGGCACATTTTTGAGGCATCCACCCAACACCCTCAGCAGGAAATTCACAAAAAAGTGTTAAGCAATTTACTCCGCTGAGAAATAAGAAGAAGAAAAGAGGCAATGAGAAAACAGCGGCGCTGCTCTGTAAATACCAGAAATTAACTTAGACTTGCTCTTGACGTTTGCATGTATTGTGTTGTCTGCAGCTTAGACAAAAGATCCAAAAAAAAACCCCAAAAAAACCAAAACAAAAAACAGCACCCCTTTATGGGTGTATTCACATTGCAAAGGACAAAATCGGCTCTGTTTTGACCTCAGCAGAACTGTCCATACCAACCGGTTTTTGGACGTTTTTTTGACACATAAACCGGTCGTTTTTTCAGCGGTCTTCGTTTTTTGAATGGTTTTGGTCATCGATCGGTTTTTGGACTTTTTTTTTTCCAAGCAGAAAATTGTTGTGAGTGCAAAAACCGAAAACCAACCAAAAACTGCAAAAAAAAACATAAAACCCCACACAACACAGGTTCAGTCACTTTCTGCTCGATTCCCACTGACTTCAATGTTCATTTTCTATCTGGAAACCGGGCAGAAGACTGAATATGCTCTAAGTTTTTCGGACCGCCGGTGGTGTGAGAAACCGTCCGGCAGAAAATCCATTCAGTGAGGACTGCTGAACGGATTTTCTATTCAAGTCTATGGGGGAACGTTGCTTGCAGGGTTTCAGACAGTTTCTAAATCTGCAAACTGTGCGAAAACCACCAGAAAAACCTTGCCATGTGGACGGGCTCTATATCCAACAATGAATCTTTAAAGGGGGTATGTGCATTCTAAACTCAAGTTCTCAACCAATGGGATGGATACCCAGATTATATCTCTAGTGGGTACTCACACTGTACTTTTAAAGCCTGACCCTTAGGAAGAACTTTACAGGGGTACTTGGCCATTGATCTAAACAAGACTAGGTTTTTGTCGGACATGTGGATCAGGACCCTCTCAACTAGCTAAAGTAGAGAGCCAGCTCTGGAGGCGTTCACAGTGGACATCTATTTACTGTCATGGCTGCACTGTAACACCTCATTTGTGTTTTTCTTCTAGTAGTTACAGCCAACAATGTATGCAGGGGGTCTGTTCAACCAAAGGACCAGCAAAGTGAAAGAGGACGTCCATACTACACAACCCTTCCAAAAGGAAGGAAACACAGCAAAATCAAAGGGGTTTTCTCACCATACAGTTTCACAGAGCCACAGCCAGCTTCAGACTCTCACTTCCTAATCAAGCTGTGGGCAGGTCTGTAGCAGTGACTGACATATCAGCTTTGCTGTTCATAGCTATTCCTGTTATGTCGACAATGAGTGCAAGAGATTTACAAACTAGTACACAGGGCTGCAGAGCTCTACAGAGTAAAGCTTCTCATTTAGTTAGGTAAACAAACTCACTATCTGCAGAGCCTTTTCTCTAGAAAAGGACTCACCATGGTTGAACTAACGCTAGCTTAGAGAAGAAAGCAGGAAGAAGTGGTTGGTAACCATGGAAAAGTGTGTGCACAAAGAGGAGATAAAATCATGAATAATAGTCTTCATTTACCTTTCCCTAATGATTGAGAAAACCCCTTTAAAAAAGGACACTGCCATCAAAAATGTTCTTTTCACATATTGATTGCTTGAGGGTCCTTTTTCCAGGTTGGCTCTAGTCTGAGAAGCGTAAATATTAATCAGCGATTACCTGACAAGTGTGAAGAAACCCCCAACGCAGAAAAAGGACTACCCTATTTTCAACTCCAGTATTGCTCATGGTTTAGTGTAATATAATCTATTCCCTGGAGAGAACACGAGAGCAATGTCATTACCTACTATTTGTAATGAGATCATGTAGAGATAAATAGCAGCTGAAGGGAGATTCGAAAGTCCCAGGAAAGACTTGTAAATTCCAGTGAAGGTAAAAAATATAACTTTATTCTCAAAAACCAGCAGGTCCACACATGGTGCGTGCTCGCAGGCTACGAGGTTCTAACCACAAAGGTTCTTCATCACGTCCGTGATTAGAAACGCGTAGCCTGCGAGCATGCACCATGTGTGAACCTGCTGTTTTTTGAAAATAAAGTTATATTTTTTACCTGTGCTGGAATTTACAAGTCTTTCTTGGGACTTTCATTTTTCTTGGATACGTTCACTGCATGTGGGCAGCTTATTCCGAGTGCAGGTGCAGCACCAGTAGACGGAAGGGTACGGTGAGTAAAGGAGTTACTGCTAAGCCGGACAACGCGTTCCAGCAGGATCTGAAGGTGGGAGTGAAGTTTGTGAAGCTGGATGCCCAGCGCATTTTGAATTGAGTACCCAGCACACCAAGTATCCTGAATGGCAATAGCAGCCGGGACAGTGCAGATGAAGGGTTTGTTCTACCAAGCCATCCCATACATCACGTTATAAGAACAAAGAAGTTGGACGCTTCGGGCCGGCGAGTGGAGTGGTGTTTGCTACTCAAAGGAGATTAGTCTGCTCTCCCAAACAAAATGTCTCTCACAGCTAGAGAAGGACAATATTTAACATGTATTTTTTAATTGCATAGGACTGCCCCCTACCGCCCAAAACAAGGTTATAACAAAAATGCCCCTTTCAATGAGGTGAAGGCCACATGAAAGAAGCAGTTGACAAGTCCTAAAAGTCCCCATATACACTTTGAAAGGCTGCTGAACCTGCTGATGTTATCAGGACCACCCAGCTATCTTATGCCTATGGGGGGATCCAGCCTCACCAACAGAGCATGAACATTTAAAGATGAAAAATTACTAAACCTTAACCCCTTAACGACCGCCCACTGACTTTTGGCATCCGCTGGTGCAGGTCGTTCGTCTACAGCGACGTCTTTTGGCCGCCCGGTGACCCGACAGAGCTCAGGGAACAGCTGCACAGTTAGCCCTGGGGACTTAGAGTGGCCCCAGAGCTGTCTGTGTAACAAGCCAGTGATCAGGGCACACTGTGTGCGGTCCTGATCACTGCCTGTGTTCAGACTGACACAGATTATAATGTATTGGCATATATGAATATGCTAATACATTACGAAGTGTAAAAAAAAAAAAAAAAAATTCAAAAATGTTAAACAGTTCTCCCTTCAGGGGATTTAAAAAAAAAAAAAAAAAAGCGTAAAAAAAAAAAGAATAAAAAAAATAAATATTTAATAAAAAACTGTGCATAAATTACACACAAAAAAAATCTACACATATTAGGTATCCACATGACCGTAATAACCTGTAGAATTAATATAACAAGTTATTACGTGTGAAATATGAACGGTGTAAAAATAATGTAAAAAAAAAATTTAAAAAAAATTCTGCAATTATTTATAAGTGAACTTAAACTATTCCCCCATAAATTACAAATTGTCTCAAATAAAGAGCCTTCATTCAACTGCGTCATTGAAAAATTAATAAAGTTACAACTGCTGAAACGCAAGGAGGCAAAAACTAAAAAAAACGTTCTGGTCATTAACTACTTTCAGGCCTGGGAGTTAAGGGGTTACAACCAGTTTATTGTCTGCAATTTCTCATGGTAAAGCATCCAATACTTCGTCATGAGGTCTGAAAACACATGATGTTGGGCGAGTCAACGCTGTCCAGAAATATTACACCGTACAATTAATACTAAGCACTGCTGACGACTCCTCTGGGAGTAAGCCCGGCCAAGGGATCGATCACGTTATCACCGCAGTTACAGCAGTATGGCAGATTTAATTGCCGTTGTTATCGTTCACATCTAATTTCGTCCACAACGAGCTACATAAAAATACCTCACATACACAGAAAACACAAAGGTCTGATAAGAGCCAATGCACTGGTAGACATAGTGTGAGGAGGAGAACTGTAGGGACATTAGGATCCATAAACTAGAGGGGTCCACAATACAAGGGACCACACGGTTGGTCGAAGAGAGGACTGATTTGTGGAAACATCGGTTTGTCTACCACAGGGGTTCCCAAACTCCAGTCCTCACGCCCCACCAACAGGTCATGTTTTCAGGATATCCCACAGAATGCATTGATAATAATGAAGTCACCTAAGGAAAGCCACAAAACATGATCTGTGGGTGGGGCGTGAGGACTGGAGTTTGGGAACCCCTGGTCTACCATGAGCACAAAAACATCAATCATGTTGTAATCTTCCTGCCCGATCCGTCATCAGGAGGCCCCTGTACACATAACATGGTCAACTGGCTGCAACAAAGTTGGCTGATCTAATGTCTATGGAAGCTTCTGGAGGTGCAGAAATAAAAAGCTCATCAGAACATCCTATAGTCACCCAGAAGTAACCCAAAAACCAAGTACATACCCTGTTTTCCCGAAAATAAGACATAGTGCATTTCTTTTTATGCAATTCAGAGTTTAGCTGCTTATGCTGATGTTAGTGATGAAATCACTACAGTATATTAATACATGTTAATTCTTGTTCTTAAAAAATAAGACATCCCCTAAAAATAAGTCTTAGCTCGTCCTTAGAAGCAAAAATTGATATAAGACACTGTCTTATTTCCGGGGAAACAGGGTAGCAAGGAAGGAGCAACACCTTATCCAACTGGGCAGCTCCGTGACCACTGCCGGGCCAACATCTCCAAGCTGCTTCCTATCTGTGCTCCTCACCTAGTGGGCATCTGCAGGGCACCTTACCATGGTGGTGTGCCAGCGCACAACCCCTCGAGCCACCCAGACCGGTCACGTGATCCTTCAGGACTGACCTGTTGTCTTCTCGGAGCGGATACTACGGAGACGATCCGGCAGCCAATGATAGAAGCAAAGTCTTCCAATCTTTAAGAACACTTCCTCGCTGGGAGAAATCTCCGGGTTAACTCTTACGAGAGCAGAATAATTGGAAGGTAGAACATTTCCTCCATCAATACAGGCACGAGGGAGATACTGACTGTAGGCTTATGCGGCTGGCAGCCACTCGCTGCATAGGAGTTAAGGCAGCCGAATACTAGGTGACAGATTTTCAGCAAATAAACAGATGTGTCACCGTGGAAACGGGGAGGAACAGGACATTTGGATTCCAAGATAACCCCCAAACTCAGGAAAGAACATGCGACAAAAACTGCTGTTGATCATTCCCGAGCTGATAATGAACAGGCTGTTCTCTAGAAGAATATGCTGAGTACCTATAGCCAGACAGCAAACAGAGCGTGCCCTCAACTCCTGGGTGCCCTAGCCAAAACCGGCCCATGTGCTCCGTTACAAGGGCTCTTGCACCCTTGTTAGGTACCCATTTAGGTGCCTTTGAGTTGGGGCTTACAGAGGGAGTCTCTTGCTCTGGAGGAGCGGTCTTGTCCTGCAATACAGAGATAGCTCACTCATGTGCTGGCACTGCAGGAAATTTAAACAGTTAGGGCACGTCCCCACGGCAAGGGTTTTTGGACGGTTTTTCCAATGGTTTGTGGTTTTAGGAACCGTCGGAAAACCTGCAACAAACTCTCTCCCATAGACTTCAATTGAAAAACCTCCCTGCAGTCCCCACTGAATGGTTTTTATGCATGGCGGTTTTTCAGACCGCCGGCGGACCGCAAAAGATTGAACATGCACCATCTTCCGACTGGTTTGTAGATGGAAAATTAACATTGGAGTCAATGTAAACCGCTCAAAACGTAGCCAGCGGTTTATGGCACGGTTTTTGATGTGGTTTTCGGTTTTTGCAAAAAAAATGAAGAATAATCCCACCTATAGTGGGTGTGGTTTTGGAGGTTGAAAAACAGTCCTAAAACAGTCCAAAAACCGAAAACAGACGAAAAACAGACCGGTTTTGTGACAAAAACAGTCCAAAAAACGATTCGAATGAGAGGCAAAAACAGAGCTGTTTTTGTCCTTTGCCGTGTGAACACACCCTTAGGCTGCGTTCCCACGGCACAGGACAAATACCGGACGGTTTTTGTCCTGTTTTGCGGCCGTCCCCTCGGCCGCGGGGAGGGGGGGGGGAGAACGGCTTTTCTCCGTGATGAGCGGAGAACAATCGCCCCCCTTCCCATTGAGGTGTTCATATGAACATGCTCAATGTTTTTTGAGCGGACCGCGTGCGACAAAACCGCCGGGCGGAAAACCCGTGCAGTGGGGACTGCTACATGGGTTTTCCATAGAGCACAATTGTGCTAATTTTCAGCCGGTTTTTCAGGCGGTCTGAAAAACTGGCCGAAAACCCTTGCCGTGGGGACATGCCCTTAGGGTGCCTTCACACGGCAGTGGACAAATACCGGTCGGTTTACCCGGCCGGTAATTGTCTGGTTTTGCGCCGTCCCCACGGCCGCAGGGGGGGGGATGGCTTTTCTCCGCGATGAGCGGAGAAGAGCCCTCCCCCCTCCCATTGAGGTGTTCATATTTCGTCCGGAAACCCGACGGAAGAAAGAAAATGCTCAATTTTTTTTTAGGGGACCGCGGGTGGAAAATCCGTGCAGTGAGGACTGCTGCATGGGTTTTCCATAGAGCACAATTGTGCTAATTTTCGGCCGGTTTTTCAGGCAGTCTGAAAAACCGTAAAATCGGCTGAAAACCCATGCCGTGGGGACATGCCCTTAGGCTATGTTCACACGGGCTAATTTTGGCGCATATTTGCGCTCTAATACGGGCTAGATGCGCACCGAAATTACGGTAATCCACAGTTCTCACAGAGAAAATATGATTACCCGTCCCCCTCCAAGCCGTACAAAAAGATCGAATTGTACGACGGGGGGATAAGTGACATGTCAATTACTTGCGGCGAATACGCGCTGCGAGTAATGCATGTCAATGGGGCCGGCGGGCTGCCGCCCACTCCATGCCTTGGGAAAACACGCGCTGATCAGCGCGACTCCTAAACACCCGGCATAATTGTGGCCGTACTGTACGCACCGCAATTACGTCGTGTGAACATAGCCTTAGGGTGCATCTGCACCGCAGGTTAAACTACAGGCTGCATTCTGATTAAAAGAATCCGGCCAGTATTTTGACATCGTGTACATGGGGGGACGGTTCTGTTCACAGTTTTTTCGGATTCGCCCGTTCCCCTCAACCACTGACATGTTCTTGTTCTGCCCAAAAAAAATGGGTGGAAGAAAGAACGTGTTCTAAGTTTTTCGTTATGCCGGTGGTGCCAAAAACCATCCGTCACAAAATCCGTGTAGTGTGAACTGCTGAACGTGTTTTCTATTTAAATCAATGAAAAAGGTTGAAAGTTTGTGTTGATGGAACCATTCGAGAAAAGTTACGTTTGAGTCTTGATTTTTTAAAACGGGGTGAATTTTTTTACTGTTGTTCAAGTAATTTTTCGCGTTCAACATCGTTTTTACAGCTATTTTAATATTTTCATGTACGAAAATTTGCCGCGCATTTAAGGCCGTAAATAAGGTGCCCAAAAGAAACGATCCTTTCAAAAATCTGGTGTTTTTTGTAAAAACTTTTAAAAGCACATATTTTTACCTTTTTAAAGCACACATAGCTTGGTATGAAGTAACCACCGATAAGGACATAACCAAATCACTAAGTTTACATAAAGCCCCTCAATAGGCGATTGTGTTAGGAGGGCATAGGGCATCATTTTGGGCGCATTAAATGTCGGGGGGTGTATAATGCGCCTATTTTTTGGGTATGTTTAGGGGATGGTAATTAAGCCCTCCTCACCTGATAGCATAAAATTAACCCAACATTTTAAATGGGGTTCGAAGTTCGACTCGAACTTCAAACCAAACTTCTCAAAATTCGAGGTTCGACTCAAACATTTTACTGCTCGCTCATCACTATTGACAGTCGGTTTTCAAATCCAAAAAAACGTTCTAAACCACCTTGGGGGCAAAATCCGTTAAAACAGTTTTTGAAAACATTAAGTTGATTACTCGGTCCCCGTGAATATTTTGTGATCGACTTGTAAAGGGACCTTTCCAACAAGAAGGGACTACCTAGAGCAGAGAAATGTATCAGTATATGCACAAGGCTTCCCGCCAATAGTAACCCCAAGGTTGTAAAAAAAACACAGGCCAAAAAGTCCAACCCATAAAACCCCAGTCTGATCCAGAGGGAGGCAAAAACACCCAGAATTGTCCATTACAAGAGGAGAAATTCCCTCCCGACTCCAAATCTGGCATCAGAATTATCCCTAGATCAACAGCCTATCGCCAAAACTTTCCCCCAAAATTTTGGGTATTTAATTTTTAAGGGAAAGGCTGTAAAGCCTTCTAGAACTTGGTCAATGACTCCACCATCATAACCTTCTGTGGCAGCGAGTTCCACAATCTCAATGCTCTTACAGTAAAGAATCCCTGGCTCTGATGATGGTGAAACCTTCGTTGCCGGCTATAGAGGGGCCCCCTCAACACGTTCCGGTGTAAAAAGATCACCCGGGGGTTGGCACGCCCTTTTACAAAATTTTTAAAAGGTAAAGAATTTCCCCCCAACCGCTGTTTTCCAAGTTTCATAAACCTGCCCCCGGGACGAGCCCACCCCCTCCCCCCAACAAAATTGGGCGCCCTC
>JAODAL010036573.1:0-41496 GCA_025379985.1 Phyllomedusa bahiana | reverse complement strand
TCCCCCAAAGGGCCCGTTCTTTTTGGGCCCCGGGCCATATTTGAGGTTTAAAAATTTCGGGTTTTTGAGGTTTTTCTGCTGTGAGGGAAACATTTTGCAACTGACAGCTGGAAACCTGAGGAAATTGGGGTAAAATTCCATTTTTGGGCCCCACAGTCATTTGGGCAATAAAAGTTTTTCCCTTTTTTTTTTTTTTTTTTTTCCCTAAAAAAAACTTTTTTTCCCTTATCTTTAAGGGGTTTCAAAATTTTTTTAAAGGGGTTAAATAGAATTTGAGAGGAAGGGGTTTCCCCTTCTGTTTTATTTAATGGGCCCATTTAAATTGCGGGTTTTTTTTCTGAGGGGGAGTCAGGATCTGCTCTAAAGGGGGCCCTTCTTTTGGGGCCCCCTTTTCCCCCCAAAACCCCTTTAAATGTTTTAGGGGGAATTTGGGGGTACGCAAGGCCCGGGAAACCTTTTATTATAGATTTGAGGGAAAAACCCCTTTCCTCCGTCCTTTTTCCAACCAATTAGAGATGCTTTTAAAAACCAATGGAGACCTGGTGACTGCAGAAGGTTGGGGGCCGTACAGCCCCCCTCATCTTTCCCGTCCAGGGAAGATAAAGCTGGAGTGTGCCCCTTTGTTCATGATGACCTGGTTATAGCCATAAAATGAGATTTGTAAACTAACCAGATGATGTCCCCCCTTGTAAAAAAAAAGTCCCCCCCTTTGGTTTTTAAAAGGGCCCAATGTGTGGGCAGGGGAAACAGACCTAAATTGCCCAGGAAAGGGTTTTGTCGTTTTCAAAAAATTTTAATTCAAATCCAAGAATCTTAAAAAAAGGGTAAAGCCACCCCCTTCATTTTGTAAATTTTGTATGATTTTCGTTTCTTTTGGGTAAACCAACATTGAGGTGTGACACTGAAAAAATGTAAATTTGTCAGTGAAACGTTTGTAAAAACCAGGGGTAAAATTTGGTTGTGCCCTAAAAAATAAAAATTCAGAAACTCAGCCTTCAGTGTCAAAATTTAAAGGCAAACAAAAGTGAGGACCCCACTAAGCGAAAATTTGACATTTTTGGGGGCCCCAAAATTTGTCAGTTTTTTTGTGTGGCTCCATTTTTTTCCCCGCATTTTGCCTTAACTCTTTGGGCCCTTTGGAGGTCCCTAGAAACTTAAACCAAGTTGCAGCTACTTAAATTTCCCTGTTTTTACTCTTCTATTGGAAAATTATCATGGGGGGGAGGGATTAGAGAATTTGGGCGCTTCCCCCCCTTCCGTTTGGGAATTTCCCACAGTTTCCCAAAAATGGGGGCAGGCCCAATCCCCAAACTGGGGTCCTCCGGGCTGTTGGGAAATTTACAACTCCCCATCATGCAATTTATAAAATCTATTAAAGTGGGTTATGTGGGATTTGGAAAATTTCCCAACACGGGTTTTTTGGGGGAATCCCTTTCCCCAAATGGGTTTTGGGGGTTCTGGAGCCCAATGCTTGGCCAGTTCCAGCCCCTTTTAAACCCCTTTTCCCTCTTTTTTTGGGAAAAAGGCCCCAAAGTGCTCCCCTTTTTGGAGTGTTTGGAGTCTTAAATTCATTTTGGGAAATTTTACTCCCGGGAGTGGCCCTGAAGGGAGAAAAATTCCCTGCTCTGTTTCCCAATTTGTCACATTTAACATGTTTGGGGAATTCGGGCCCCCTTTTAATTTAAAATTTGTAGCTCACCACAGCCAGAGCACCCCAAATGAAAACCCAAACAAAGAAAACTCCCCATCATGCTTAACTGTGGGCGACAACACTTGTTTTTGTACTCCCCCACCGGGGTTTTCCCCCCAAAACACACACTTGAAAACCATGGGAAAAAAAATAATTTTTAAAATTGGTCCCATAAAGACACAGGACTTTGGCTCCAGTAATTCTACCCCTAGTTGTTTGGGCCCCTCAGAAAAAACTGTTTGCGGTTTTCTTGTGAAATCATTTTTTAAAAAAAGGGGTTTTCCCCCTTCGGGGAAACGAAAACCCCATGCGGGAACCAATTTGGGCCCAGGGTCCCGGGGCGAAATGGGTCTGAGCACAAAAACGGGACTAACCCTAAACCCCCTGTAATTTTCTGCAGTAATGAGGGGACCATGGTGGGGGCCCTTTTTCTGGGGGAAAAATTCTGTCTTTTAAAAAACCCTTTTGTTTTGGGCCCTTGGCCCATCGTGGCTGCGGCTCAGTGTCAGGGTGTTGGAAAACCCTTCTTATAAAGGGCCCCTCAGCCACCCTTTAGGGTAGGGGAAAAAACATTTTCTTTTCCCCCCCCCCCAGTTCCTCAAAACGTTCTTTGCCTTTTAGCACCATGTTGAATTTCCCAAGGGGACCAGAATGAGAAAATGTAAGACGAAAAATACAAAATTAACACACCTGCCCCCCATTAAACACCTGAGACCTTGTAAACACTAGCAAATTTAACTTAAACCCCCAAATGGGGGAAAAAGGGAAAAAGGTGGGCACAGTTGGACCATTTTAAACTTAGAGGTGTGTTCACTTTTTGTTTCTGGGGTTTAACCATTAAAGACTTTTGGGTTTTTTTCTGAGGGCCCCCAAATTTTCCCCCTGTGATACAACCCATGCACGACTTTTTAAAATTTGTTCATAGTGTAGATCTTTAAAGGGGTTTTGTCCCTTTGAAAAAGAAAAATTTAACAATTTTTTTACAAAAATCTGGGGTTTTGGGTCCCTTACTTTTTGTGAGGGTTTGTGTATATAGATAGATTTTGTTTGTAAATTGTCCCAGGAAAAGGGAACTCGCCCCTTTTAAACCCCCTTCTTGTCTTTTCCCAAGTCTTTTGCCGGGGAGGGGGGTATCCACAAATTGGTGTGGGGTATAAATTTGTACAGAAAAAGGGGTTGTATATAGAGTGTGATCTTGCTCTAAAAATCCCCCCCTCATCTTCTTCAGGTTCTCGGGTTTCCGGGAAACTTAAACCAGAAAAGGGAGACAATGGCCCTTTTAAATCAATGATTTCCCCCCAAAAATGGACAAGGATGGAGCCCTCGGGGCCCCCGGGATATTTAAAACCTCCCCCCTGGAGATCATCTACTTGCTTACTGGAAAAGGGTTGAGAGTCTCACCATGACCTCGATTTCCCTTCCTTTTAATTCAGTAACAGGTGAATAAATGGGAAAAGGTGAGGGGTTTTTTAAAATCTAGGGTAAGAACATGTCTCCCTTTTAAAAACAGGATTACATTTTTAGTAAAAGGTCTTTCGGGTGAGTGTTTTGGCCCCCCCCCAGGGTTTTTGGGGACAGAGCGGGCCCCCAGACCCCCGAGCCCCAAACCCCTCATTCACTGTTTACAGTTTAAATTCTAAAACCCTGCCCCACCAGGATCCGGGAGCTGTTTGACGGAGAGGTGGGGGGAAATCCCTGGGACATTATACATAACAAAAGGGGATTTTTGGGTTTCGGAAAAGATGATGAGGGGTTTGGGGGGGAATGCGGGGCCCATTAAACATAACACAGGGGATGACGGGTTTTAAATGATGGGGTGAGGGGAATCCCTGGGAATTAAAACATAACACGGGGGAATGATGGGTGGGGGAAATAAATAAATGAAGTTGAGGGGGAAAAATTGCAGGACATTAACAAAAAGCAGGGATGATGGGTTTCAGGTTTGATAAGGGGATCCTTTTTGGTTGCCCAGGTTCCTAAAGGTGTCAGGTTTCCGTTTGTCTAGGGTTTCCCATGGAGGAGGGGGAGTACATAAAAGGGGACACGGGGATCTGTCCCAGGGGGGCCATAAATTGGAGGATAAACTGGCCGCTGAAATCACAAGGTGAGGGGGAAAAAGAACGGCAGGGGTTTTGATCAACCCTTTGGGGGGCCCAAAATGTGTGGGAGAGGACGGGCCCAGGGGGGAAAGGGGGTTTGTGCATAGAAAATCTTTTTAAGTCCAGGTTTATGTGAAAAAAGTGAAAAAAAAATGATATCTAGCGTGACCAATTGTGGGGGTCAGCCCCAGAAAAGTCAGCGAGACAAACCAAAGGAAAGTGACTCCACAAAGTCCTGGTAGTTTGTCACAGGTATGTGGAGCCAACCGTCCCCACGGGCTGTGGAGGGGCCAAAAGGGGCCAGCAGCCCCAATTCCGGGGGCCCTCACATATCCCTAAATTTGGGAAGTCTAAAGGAATTGGGGGCCCCCGGGGGAAATTATTTTTTTTTAAATTTTTTTAAAATTTATTTTAAAAAAGCGCCTTTGGTTTCCCAAAGGCGCTGTAAAATTGGGGGGGGGGGGGGGGGGGGGGGGGGTGGGGGGGGGTTCACATACATAATTTTTGTCAAGGGGAGAAACAATAATAACAATAAATTACTTTTTAACAGAGGGAGAGAGGCCCCCGCCCGCGAAGGCTTACAATCTAAAAGGAGGAGGGAAGGACAGGGGGGAAAAGTGGCAGACTTGTTTGTGGGGTTTAGTACAGTGGCGCAATTTGTTATTGAAAGGTTTTATGGGCCCAACCCCTGAAGAAATGGGTTTTTCAGGTTTTTTTTAAAAAGCTAAAGGGGAAGAGGGAAGAGAGGTTAATTATGTTGGGGCAGTGAAATTTCCAGAGTGTGGGGGAAGCACGAGGAAGTCTTGGAAAAATTTTTTATGTGAGGAGTTTATAAAAGGAGAAAAAAAAAAGAAGGCCCCTGGAGGAGCGGAAATTTGGGTGAGGGGAGTATTCGGGAATTAAGGTGAAAATGTTTTGGGGGGGAGGGGGGTTTTATGGAGACCCTTTGGGTTAGGTCGGGGTTTTGAAATTTTAAAAAATTTAAAATTTCGCGAGCAAATTCGTACCCGAAGTAAAGGGGTTTGGGACAGAGGGGGGGAGGCAGGGGGAGTAGCGAGGAAAAGAGGTGGAAAAAACCCGGGCGGGCAGAGTTGAGAATGGTTTAAAAGGGGACGAGGGGCTAGCTGGGGGGCCCAAAGAAAAGGGATTTTCCCCCAGAAAGTAAAGGGCGGGAGATGACAAGGGGGGTGGCCCCACATTTTTTTTGGTTTGTTGAATTGAGGAAAAAAACGGATGCGAGAGTTTTTTTTCCCCAGGGGGAACCCGGAAAGGAAAGCATTTGGGAAAAGGCCCTTGGGTTTCATGCTCTTTAAAAAACCAAAATTGTTTGGGGACATTTTAAAACCTGGGGACTTTTTCCCCATTGTTTTGGGTCGAAAATTTTCCTACCCCCGCCCCAACGGAGACAATCGAAATGAAATTTTTTTTCTTTGTAAGGGTGCAAGGCGGGTATTTTTACCCCCAAAACCCTGGTTAGGAAAACCTTTCCTAATAGGGAATTAAGTGGCCCAGAGAAAGGGACCCAAAAAACCATCTCCAGATACCCAATGTTTGCCCCCCCCCACTTTAAACCCTCCACCCAATTTTTTTCCAGGAATTTATTGTCTAAATGTTTTCGTGACCCCACCAATGTCCTTCCCCCCTACATCAGAAGCCCCCAAAAACCTCCCAAGCCTAAAAGGGGCCCCCCCAAACCCCGGTAAATTTTTTTCCCTTAGCTTTCCGTAGCTTTTGGACAGGTGTTTTTAAAAATTGCCCAGTGCATTCTGTGGGATTTTCCAAAAAACATGACCTTTTGGGGGGCCCTTGGGGAAATTTGGGGAGTTGGGGAACATTTGTTTCCTACATGAAAAAAAAATTTCTAAATAAAAATTGGAGAAAACAACCCTTTTTTCCCATAAACGATTTCCTTTTCCCTTTTTACGCCAAAAAACAAAGAACTTTTTGCAATGCGCTTTGGAAAGTGGAGGGGGCGGGTAACACCTGTTCATCGGGGGGCCCCAAACCATTTGAGAAAGGGTTTAACCCAGAGGTGAAAGGTGATATCCCCCCTTCTCCCCGGGGGGAACCCATAAACAGTGGGGTTTAAAGCAGAGGGGAAAGTGACATCTGTCTGCCCGGGGCCCCATACACAGTGGGGGTTAGCAGGGGTGCGTGTCATCCGTCTGCTCGGGGGGCCCCATCCCACAGTGGGGTTAGCAAGGTCCCAAGTGAATCGCCCTGCCTCGGGGGAAACCCTTTAACAAAGTAGGGTTAGAAAGAGGGCAGGTGAAAATTCTGTTGTTTTTGGGGCCCCCATCCCACAATAGGGGAAAGCAGAGGGGAGGGGAGATTCCATTTTTCCCCGGGGGTCCCAAACCCAGTAAAAGTTAGCAGAGGTGCGGGTAAACCTTTGTTTGTTTGCCCACTCCAAAAACCACTTTTCATACGCAGCCCCCTTTCGGGATCCCCAAAATAGAAAGGAAATTTTCAAAACATTTTCTGAAAAACCCCTCATAAATTGCCCTTTTAAAAACCTCATCACATCAATGACGGGAATTCCTGTTTTGAGATTTCAAAAAATTTGGAAGTAGAAATTTGGTTTTGCTGGACCCAAAAATTTTGCCAAAATAACGAAATTTAACAAACGCAGAATTTTTCCCAAACCCTTAAGGAAATGGTAAAATGTTTCCCTCTGTTGGGGGTTTAAAATAAAAAAAAAAAAAAAAATTTTTTTTAAAAAATTTTAAAAACAGAAAACTTGGGAAAAATTTCGAAGGAAACACATGCCCTCACAAAAATTATAAAGTAAAGAAGGATATAAATGCGGGCACTCTTTAGGAAAAAAACCGAACAAACCCTTTAATGCACATCCGGGAGGGCAAAAAAAACAGGACCTTTTCCCAAAAATTCCCCCCAATGATGGGGGAAACCCTTTCCCTCCTGACCCCCAGTTAGTTCCCCACCCCTTTTTAAAAGGAAAAAAGGGGGGAAAAAAGGTTTTCCCAAAATTTGGTCAAATTGGTAAACTTTTAAAAGATGCTAAAAGTCTTTTTTAACTCACAAAAAGAATTCACAGGGGAGAAGTTTTTAAAAAATTGGTTTTTCGGGAATGTGAAAAAACTTTTTTTTACCCAGAAATCACATCTTGGGGGTTTAACAGAGAAAAACTGGGCAGGGATTTGTGGGAAATTTTTTAAAAAAAAAAGGAAACCCACATCTTTTACACATGTGGGGAATTAACACAGGAAAAAACCCTTTTTTTCCATGTTAAAGAATGTGGGAAATTTTAAAAAATGGAAACCCACATCTTGTTACACATAAAAGAATTCCCCCAACCGGAGAAAAGGGCCCTTTTTTTACCATGTTAAAGGTTTTGGGAAAATCTTTTTTACAAAAAAATCAGATTTGTTACCCCATGAGAGAACTCATACAGGGAAAAACCTTTTTTTTTTTTCAGAAATGGGGGAAAATCTTTTTAAAACCGAAATAAAGATCTGGGTTTAAACAAGAGGAAAAATTTCCCACACAAGAGAAAAAAAAACCCTTTTTTTCCATTTTTTTCCCGAATGGGGGAAAATTTTTTAAATGAGAAACCAAATCTTTTTTACACATGAAAAAAATTTCACAAAGGGGGAAATTTTTTTTTCCATGTTAAATGGGGGAAAAATCTTTTAACACAGTAAATAAAAATTTCTTTTTAAACTCGTGAGACCCAACCCCACATGGGGAAAAAACTTTTCATTTTTCAGAATGGGGGAAAATTTCTTTTCCCAAAGAAATCAAATCTTTTTTACCGGGGAGAGCACTCACATGGGGGGGAAAATTTTTTAAAACCTGAAATTAGGTCTTTTTAAAACCCATGAAAAATTTCCCAACCCCGGGAGAGAAAGTTTTTTTTTCCCTTTGTTCGAATGGGGGAAATTTTTTTAACAGAGAAAATAAGCCTGATGAAACATAAAAAAATTTTCCCAATTTAGGAGAGGGGGGTGTTTTTTTTGGGGCTAAGAAACTTTAGGTTTGGGATTGTGAGTTAGTTTTAATTTTCCTAAAAAAAAAAAAATAACTTTTCCCACAAATATATTTCCCAAACACCAGATTACCAATTTTATAAAACTAAACCCCCACTAAAAAAATTTATTTTTAAAAAAAAATTATAACGTCCCTTTGAAAAACAAATTTTTGTCCCCCTTTCAATTAATTTCCTTTTTGGGGGTGATAGAGGGGGAAAAGAATTGGTTTTGGGGGTGTATTAAAAATTTTGGCGGGAAAAACCCTTTTTTCCCTCTTAAAATAGATTCTAGAGCTCCAGAAATAACCAGCAAACTTTTAAAATTTTCACCAAGACCAAAAAGAAAAACGAAAGCAAAAGCAACACAGTGCAGGAGATAATAAAAATACACCCCCCCCCGGGGGGGGGCCCCTAAAACCCCCCACGTGTTTACCGTGCGGCGAAATTTTACGGGCCCCTCACTAATTTGGAGCTACAAATGCCCCCAAAAAGATCGAAACACCCTTCAGAATGTCAGGGTTTGGGTTATCGTCAAGTTCACCAAAGGGTGGCTTTTGGGGGGCCCCTGTAAAAAAGGGCCTTTTGTAAAAAAATAAAATTTTTTTGTAGATCAAAAGTAACCCATGGAGGTAATTAGCACTAAAATAATCAAACCTTTTTTAAACCCCAAAAAAAAAAAAGCCAAATCTATACACACAAGATAAAAAAATTTTTTGTCTAAAAAATTTAATTTTAAGTTTTTTTTCAAGAATTGTCATTAAAAAAAAAACCATTTTTTTTCCCCCGGGTTTTTAAGTAATCCCATTTTTAAAAATGTTTTCCCAAATTAAAAATAAACCCCTATTTAACCAGGGCCCCCAGTGCTTTTTTAAAGGCACCTTTTGGTGCTCTTTAATAAATAGCAAAAAAGTAAAAACCTTATTACAAAAGCCCCCTCAATATCCCTTTTAAAAAATAAAACCCCCAATTTAAATCATACAAAAAATTTTGATTGCTTATTACGGAATGTATGGGGTCCGGGTAAACTGAAAGCCCCCCCTGTAGGGGGATGTTGAAAAATAGGGGCCTTTTTGGGGTCCCTTTTAAGACAATAAATTCCGGGTGGGGACCCCCTTTGAAAATTTTCCCCATGTTTCAGGGGGGGTGAATGAGCACGTGGGTTCCCCCAAAAGTCCGAGAAAAAAACCCCCAAACAGGGTAAATTTTTCCCAGTTCCTTTTGCCCCTTAAAGGCAGCAACACAAAGGGTTAAATTTTCCCCCCTCTCCCCCCCTCGACAGAAAAAAAAACAAGCATCGGGTTTTCAATCAAAAAAATCATCCCCCCACTCCTCCCCACTCCAAAAAAAGCACCGCTGAAGAAAAGGAAAATTAGACATTTTTTTTTTTCTTTGGGCTTTTCTTTTATTTTAAAGCCAGCGAGTTTTAAAGGGGATCTTTTTTGGCCCTTTGGCTTTCCCAGAGTTTCGGGTTTCAAGCCAGTTTTCCCCTGGAAATGTTCTGGGCCTCCCGGGTTTATTTAGGGTTCCCTGCTTTTGGCAGCACAAACAACAGCTGACTCCCCAAAATTCTGTCTCCCCTGTGGCCTTTGATAAAAGGTTGATTCACAGGTGGAGATACTTCGGGGTGCAAAATAAGGCAAGTTTCCCTCGCTTTTGGGGGTTTGCTCCCACCCCCCATATTTTTTAATATTTAGGACTGTATAAAAGGGGGTATGCCCCAAAAGGAAATTGGGTTGCATAGCAAATGGGGGTGCCAAAAATTCAAAAAAGGGGTAAAAAAGGTGACCCGGGAAAACTAGGGGGGAAGGGTTTTTGGAACCTGGGCAGAGAAGGGGCCCGATGGGTTTTTAAACAAAAAAATAAATGAAAAGGTTTTTGCACATGGGTGGAAAAACCCATTACAAATTACATGTTAAATGGAAAAACGCTGGGAAAAAAGGGACAGGGGAAAAAAGGGATTTGGGGAAATTCCTGGGGGGACAGTAAATTTAAAAAATGTAGCAGCCAGTGTGGCCGCAGCAGCTCCCAAGGAAAAAAGGCCCAGGGGTTTTGAAATTAAAAAAGGGGCAGAGATGAAAATGAGGGGAAAAACTTTATTTCCCACTATACAAAGTAAAGGGTTAAACCACACTGGAATTTTTGTGTACAGTTTTTGGGCCCCAAAGGGCACAGGAAAAAAATTGAAAGAGCTTGAACGGGTTTAACAAAGGGCGGGCGAAAAAAATAAAAAAAGGACGGGGTGGACGGGCAATCCCCAAAAGTTTTAAGAAAGTTTAGGGTTATTTTAGTTTAGAAAAAAGACGGTTTCGGGGGGACAAAAATAAATTTTTTTTAAATATATTAAGGGCCAATATAAAAACTCGGCTAAAGTTTTAAATTTTATCCCCAGGGTATATCTAGAAAAAGGGGGGAAACCCTCTAGGGCCCTTGAAGAAAAAAATTTTTTTTCCCCCAATAAACATAGAAAGGGATTTTTTAAACTGTTAGAGCCTGAGACTGGGGGAAAAAACTCTTGCCAGAAAAAAATTTGCCCCATGGTGAAATTAAACTAAAAAAAGAGTTCAAAAAAGGGGCTTGGGCTTTTCCCTTTGGGGGGTTGATAAAAAAAACAATTTTTAAGTGCCCCGGATTTGAAAAAAGGGTTGGAAAAACTTTTTCTAGTTTGTAAAAAATTTTATAACAATTTTTAATAGTGCCCGGGATTCGGGAAAGGGGAAGAGTTGGAAAACATTTCTAAAATGAAATAATATAACAAGTTATAGGGGCCCCGGGGGAATTTCTGGAAAAGGGCTGGTACATTTCAAAGATGAAATAATGAAAGAAGTTAGGGGGTTCCCCCGGGATTTGGGGGAAAAGGTCTGGTTTACATTTCTAATTAAAAATTTGTAAAAAGGGTTAAAATTTACCGGATTCGGGGAAAAAAGGGGTTCGGGGATACTTTTTTCTAGTTGAAAAAATTATCAATTATGGGTTGCCCAGGGTTTCTGGGGGAAGGGGTTCGGGGAAAAAATTTTTCTAAAAGAAATTAAAAAAAACAAGTTATAGTGACCCGGGTTTTCCTGGAGGGGTCAGGTTTACATTTCTAGAGGGGTTAAAAAATAAAAACAAGTTTATAGTGACCGGGGAAATTCTGAAAAGGGGTTCGGGTTACATTTCTAGAGTAATAATTTTGAAGTTATATTTTACCGGGTTTTCTGGAAAAGGGCCCTGGTTTACATTTCTAGATGTAATAATAAAAAACAAGTTATAGTACCAGGTTTCTGGGGGAAAATGTTTGGATACTTTTCTAAGGGAATAAAAATAAACAAGTTACAGTGCCCGGGAAAATTTGGAGAAGGGTCGGGAAAAAAAATTTTCCCTAATGTAATATAAAAAAGTTACAGTGATCAGGTTTTGGGAGAAGGGTCGGGGTACTTTTATTGGGATGAAATTTAATAGAAAAATTTTTATAGGGGAAAAAGGAATCTGGGAAAGGGGTCAGGATAAAAATTTTCTAGATGTAATAATTTTAGAAATTTTAAAATTTACCAAAATTTCGGGAAAGGGTCTGGATAAAATTTCTAAAATGAAAAATAAAAATAAAAATTTATAGTTACCAGGATTCTGGAAAAGGGGTCTGGATACATTTCTGATGAAAATTAAATAGAAAAAATTTATAGTTTCCCCAGGTTTTTCTGGAAAAGGGGTTTGGGGTTTCCCCTGAAAGGGGATTAGCCCCAAAAAGGGCAGGTTTTTACAAAACAGGACCACGTAAAATTTTGTGCCAAAACAACAGGTTTTTTTTATTTCCCTTGGAAATCCTTTTCTTAAAACAAAAAAACAAGCGAAAAACAAAACAAAGGCTTATTTTTAACCCAAACTAAGCCCAATTTTGGGCAAAGAGCAAAAAAAACGCAAAAACCTTTTAAAATTTTTCTGGCCAGGCATTTTTTCCTGTTCGCTTTTTAAACCGGGCTTCCCCCAGAGGGAAATTTGGATGGGGTTTGGGGCCCCCCGGCTTTGGGCATATGCACTTCCGGTGGGTTTTTCGTTTGATTTCCCCCAAAAGTGAGCTACGGGAAAATCGGGGAAACCAAAAACCCAAAGAATCTGGCATTTTCTGAGTAAGTTTCTTTTTTTGAAAATAATGAAAAAAGCAGTTTTCCAAACAGGGAAAAAAGGGGCTGGCCAACAGCCGACGCTTTTTGGCTGCCCTGGGCCCCTTTTTTCACAGGCAAATTTTAAAAAAAAAAGGGGTTACTCCCAACCAAATTTAAAAAAAAAAAAAGACCCCCAAATTTAAACAATGAAACCTTTTTTCAAATGAAAAAGGAGTAACGTAGAAAACCAATGAAAAGGACTGGGATATCGGCCAGCGGGGAAAAACACAATAATCCCTTAAATTTATAGGGAATAATAAATCACTTCTCAAAAAATTTAACCCTGCGGGTCTTTTGTTTTAAAAAATTCAGTACCCCAGAAAGGCCTCCTGCTGCCCTGATTTCCCCCCCGGCCCCAATGCCCCCTTCCCCCGATAGGTTTTTTTTCCCTTTTTTTTTTTTTTTCTATTGCATAAAAACCTAAAAACTTTTAATTTTCACTTTGATGGCTTTTTCAAAAAAAAAAGTTCGCACGTTGGACTTTTTGTCCAGCTTTTTTTTTGATCCCTAAAGAGTTTTTCCCCTTATCCTAAAACCTTCAATTTGCGTATAGTACTACCAACGTACTTTTTATTACAAACTGTGCACTCAATAATATAAATGACATGGTCACTATCACAATTTAAAAATTGTCGTATTGGATAATTTTTCAAACCATCTGTGTCACAAAAATTAAAGGTTTTTTTGCTCATTTTACACAAATTACAACGTGTGCCTCCAAAAGCATAAAATCCTTTTAAAGATAACCATGTTGTGCGTGTTTTTTCTGGGATCAATGCACTCGGTGAGATTGCATTGCCTAGTGTCCTTCCCCGTTTGGGAACACACATAACTTCTTTTTCCAAAATTTCTGCTAATGTGGGGTCCTGTTGTAATATATTTGCATTTTTATAAAATAAGGACCTTATTTCTTTAAAATTCCTGCTAAAGCTTGTGGAAAAAATGAGTTTTTGTGCTATGTTTTCCTTTTGTTTCTCATTTTTAGAAGTACTGTTTAACAATTGGGATTGGGTTTTTACTGCTACTTTTCTCTTGGCTTCAGTAAGGTGGCATTTTTTATAACCTCTTTGGGATAACCTTTGATCTATTTCTTCCTCTATTTCTTTATAATCTGATTCTAGGGTACATGTTCTCTTGGCCCTAAGGTATTCCCCATAAGGTATAGCTGCAACTGTTTTTGGGGAGTGGCAACTATTTGCTCTATATTGGGTAGTTATTACACTTCCCCTACGTTCATCCCCTTTAAGGAAAATATCCAAAAAGGGGAGACCCTTTTTATCTCAGGTGCCTGTAAAACAAAGATTATATTCATTGTTGTTAATGAATTCAACAAATGGCTGTATGAGCGCTACATTGCCACCTCATATTAACAGGAGGTCGTTGATGTAGCACCCATACCATAGGATACAATCCAAAAAAGGATTATTACAATCATAAATGAACTGGTACTCCCACCAACCCATTAAAGGTTGGCCAATGATGGAGATGAGGTAGCTCCCATAGGGGCCCCTATTAGCTGTAAATAGAAATCATCCTGAAATTTAAAGTAATTATTTTTAAGTAGATGTTCCACTGTTAATAGAATAAATTCCTGTAGCCCTGCTGTATAACTGCTATAATTCCTCAGAAAAAAGGAAACTGCTACCAGTACCAGGTCATGTGGCAAACTAGAATAAAGGCTTGTCACATCACAACTTATCCAAGTATATTCCTGGCTCCATTTTTTATTCGACATCACCCTAAGAACTTCTTTAGAATCCTTTATATACCCTGGTAATCCTTGTACCAATGGCTGTAGGTATTTGTCTAACCATGTACTTAAGCGTTCAGTTAGAGAGCCATTACCAGAGATTATAGGTCTTAATCCTGGTGGGAATGTGTTTTTATGTATTTTGGGGGCCCCATAGAATATTGGTATGGATGGATTATTTACCATTAAATATTTTTTCTGTTTTTCTGTTATGGACCCCAGTTTGATTCCTTCTTCTAGATGTTTTTCTCATTTATTCTTTAGATATTCCGTTGGGTCTTCCTTCAATTTTCGGTAAGTAGTGTGTTCATTCAACACAACATTAACCTGGGTTATATATAGGTTCAAATCCATAACCACCGTGGCCCCCCCTTTATCTGCTCTTTTTATTATCAGGTTTTTATTTTCTTTGAGTTCTTTTAGGGCTGAAAGATAGCTCCATGTTAAGTTACTTTGTTTTTTCTTTTTTTGAGTAGCATTCTTTTTTTGTAAGGCCAACAGATCCCTTTCCATTGTGTTCTGGAAGGCTTCCAAAGCCGGGACTCTGGCTTTAATCGGATAGAAGTTAGGATTTGACATATCATGCTGAATGGCCACACCACTATTTCTAGCCTCATTATCCTCTATTCTACTTCTTTCTTCCTGTAGCTCCTGCAATGTCTTTAAAGCAAACTGTTCTTGGAATTGTAACTCAGTGTATGCCACCACTCCCATCCTCCACTCTCTTTGCTGTACTAGAATGGTTTGTGGGAGCGTGACATCACCCACGCGAATCCCCAGGCGATCATCTGTATTGTGTATGTTTATATGTAATGGAATGAATTTGTACTATAATAATTTTGTCTGTATCTCCTACTGTGCCAAGAGGCCTCCATGCCCATTTTCCTCACTTGCAAATCTCCTTCTGCTCAGTAACATCCTCCACCCCTCCCACTTCTTGTTTCACACCTGGTATCTGATTTAAGATAGTTGTCTATATAAGTGCACATGTTAGGTCAGTGTTGACCTGGTCAGTGATGCAATACCATAGATGCAATATCCATTAAGTGCTATTCCATAAGTGTGACTTCAGAATTATACCAGAATTGAAGCCAGAAATGAACCAGGAATGACCTTAAGGTAACCATTGAGTTAGTCTGCTTTAGAGTCATACCACCCCCAACATGCACTTCTATGCCACTATCATCACTACCTCCCTATTCCTCAAATTCCTTGCCTACCCTCACACACCTACACTGGGCAACGACTTCCATATCTCCCCGTCTATGCTACCCTCACACCTGTCCTCTACTCTCCACCTCTTTCACAGCATTAAAACCTCTCTCACAAAACCTACACAACCCCCTTTTGCTCTATCCCACACCCACCTTCTCACACTCTCCCTGCTTCTCCTCGCTGCTGGGGACATATCTCCCAACCCCGGCCCCCCTCAGCGCATCCCCCCTTTTATTTCACCTGCCCCTTACAGGCCAAGAAGCACAAACTCTCATAACCCCTTAAACTTAAAGCCCATTCCACTCACCCCCGCTATCCCTATCCCCATGTCTGGAGCTCTCTGGAATGCACGTTCTGTGGGCAACAAGCTTCCCTTCATCCATGACCTCTTCATCTCCCGCAACCTATCCTTCCTTGGACTAACGGAAACCTGGCTGACACCCTCTGACACAACTTCCCCTGCTGCACTCTCTTACGGTGGGCTTCAGTTTACCCACACCCCCACTCTGGAAGTAAACATGGCGGAGGTGTCGGCCTTCTTCTGTCAGATACCTGCTCTTTTGTCCCCATTCCACCACTACCTTCCCTCACCCTCCCCTCCTTCGAGGTGCACGCCATCCGCATCTACTCCCCCTCCAACCTCCAAGTGGCTGTTGTTTATCGTCCCCCAGGCCCTGCCACCACCTTCCTTGACCACTTCGCTTCCTGGCTCCTTCACTTTCTTTCTACTGACATCCCCACTATTATCAATGGAGATTTCAACATCCCAATCGACACCCTCCGCTCCACTACTAACAAACTCCTGTCTCTCTCCTCTTCCTTTGGCCTCACCCAGTGGACCTCTGGAGCCACTCATAAAGATGGACACACACTGGACCTCATCTTCACCCGCCTCTGTCCTCTATCTAACCTCTCAAACTCTCCTCTCCCTATCTCTGACCACAATCTGCTCACCTTCTCCACCAATTCCACCCCACCTGCCCCCTCTGCCCCAAATCTATTACTCCCCCGTAGTAACCTGCAACACCTTAACCCTCGTACTATCTCTGAATATCTTTCTCCCCTCTCTACCATCTCCTCATTTGCTGACCCAGACTCAGCCACCACTTTCTACAACAACACAATCACCTCCACTCTTGATGCTGTCGCCCCTCTCACACACAACAGAACCCGCAAAATCAACAGACAACCCTGGCACACAGACTCCACCAAACAGCTAAGGCGAGCTTCTAGAGTTGCTGAACGCCACTGGAAGAAAACCCGCTCCACTGCTGACTTCACCTTATACAAACAATCACTGCATACATTTAAATCTGCACTCGCATCAGCCAAACAGGATTACTTCACCACCCTCATATCCTCCCTGTCTCACAACCCCAGACAACTGTTCAAAACCTTCAATGCTCTCCTCCGTCCACCAGCACCCCCTCCCCCATCTCTCCTCTCAGCAGGTGACTTCGCCACTCACTTCCTAAATAAGATCAATCTTATCAGGCAAAGCTTCACCCTGCAGTCCCCTCCATCTGTCTCTATTCCTGCAGTGTCCCCACATCCCACCTCTACACCTGCTCATCACTATTCCCCCCTAACTTCCTTCTCTACTGTCACTCATTACACGCTCTCCACTCTACTGTCCAAATCCAACCTCACTACCTGTAATCTTGACCCACTGACATCTCACCTCCTCCCTGACCTTAGTGCTGTCATCATCCCAGCCCTCGCCCATCTCTTCAACCTATCATTAACCTCTGGCATCTTTCCTTCCTCCTTTAAACATGCGGCCATCACACCCATCCTTAAGAAACCCTCTCTTGACCCCTCTTGTCTGTCCAACTATTGCCCCATCTCACTGCTTCCATTCGCCTCTAAAATCCTTGAGCAGCACGTCCATCTTCAACTGTCCTCTCATCTATCCACCAACTCTCTCCTTGACCCACTGCAATCTGGCTTCTGACCCCACCACTCTACAGAAACCGCCCTAACCAAGTCACCAACGACCTAGCAACTGCCAAAGCCTCACGCCACTACTCTGTGCTTCTCCTCCTAGACCTGTCCTCCGCCTTTGACACTGTCGACCACTCACTCCTCATACAAATCCTCTCCTCCCTCGGCAACACGGATTTGGCCCTTTCCTGTATATCCTCCTACCTCACTGATAGGACATTCAGCGTCTCTCACTCACGCACTACCTCCTCGTCTTGCCCGCTCTCTGTTGGTGTCCCCCAGGGGTCTGTCCTGGGCCCACTACTCTTTTCTATCTACACTCTTGTTCTGGGTCAACTAATAGCATCGCATGGCTTTCAATACCATCTGTATGCTGATGATACCCAACTCTACAACTCCGGCCCAGATATTAACTCTCTTCTCTCCCGGATCCCCGACTGTCTTTCGTCCATATCCTCCTTCTTCTCCTCACGTCTCCTGAAGCTACACGTGGAGAAAACTGAATTCATCATCTTCCCACCCTCCCCCGCCATCCCTCCCCCTGATCTCTCTATCACAGTCAATGGCTACACTCTCATACCAGCTCCCTCGCTCCCCTCCAATCCATCTTTAACTCTGCTGCCCGTCTGATTCACCTCTCTCCTCGATACTCCTCTGCCTCTCCCCTCTGCCAATCCCTTCACTGGCTTCCCATTGCCCAGCAAATCCAGTTCAAGTTAGTAACCTTGACCTACAAGGCTCTCCATAACCTCTCCCCTCCATACATCTCTGCCTTAATCTCCAGATACTTCCCCTCACGCAATCTCCGCTCCTCACAGGACCTTCTCCTCTGCTCTCCCCGTGTCAACTCCTCACACAACCGTCTCCAAGACTTCTCCCGTGCTTCCCCCATACTCTGGAACTCACTGCCCCAACACCTCAGACTCTCCCCCAATCTCACCAGCCTCAAAAGCAAACTGAAAACCCATTTCTTCAGGATTGCCTATAAACAAAAATAACCCAACCACCGGTACACCGGCCCACAAACATGTCTGCACCTCACCTTCTTTCTCTTCCCACCTTCCTTTTAGATTGTAAGCCCTCACGGGCAGGGACCTCGCTCCTTCTGGCCCCGTTTTTAGTTACTAATTCCCCACCTTTGTACTTGTTTGACCTATGTTATGTATGAAACCTGAATGTACAGCGCTCTGGAACCAAGGGCGCATAAAAATAAATAATAATAATAATAATAATAATTTAAATTTTGTACATCAAAAGGGCTTTCCCTATTTTCATCCTCTTGTGTCTCCTCCCCATGAAAATATTTTTTTAACTGTCAAAAGCTTAACAAATTTATTTAAATCAAGCATAGTGTGAAACAAATCAAAATTGGAAGTGGGTGCAAAATTAAGTCCTTACTGTAATACTTGGATTTGAGCTGTAGTGAGTATGGTAGGCGTAAGTATAACCACCTGTACATCATCTATATTCCTCTGTTTTGGCCCCTTTTGGGGTAACTGGATGTCCGTGTTGACTTCCTTGCGGTTTCTTTTCCTCCTCCTCCTTCTCTTTCCGATCCTTCCTCTTTTTTTGAGGCGGTTTGCTATTATTCCATGGGAGATCTTCACTACTGGATCCCTCTTTTTCTCCTATATCTGAATCAGTGTTTTCCATATTTTCTATGTCCGAAAAACTGACTGATCTTTTGTCTCTTTTATACCATCTTTTTTTAAGAATGGACTTCGGTGTACTGTGCTGTTTTTCCCTAGGCCATGTATAAACCCTGTTATTTTTATAATCTTCGGTGTCCCTATTGTATTTTTTCTTTTTGTTTTCCATAATGATGTTCTCCAATTTATTAAGAGTATCTTTTAATTTATTTTGTGGCTCTTCATATTCCTGTATATTTTTGAAAGTCTCCAATTTATTTTCTAATATAGACACTTGCATCTCTATTTCCTTCAATTTCTCTGCTTCATACTCAACTATAAGGTTAATTAAGGCCAGAGAACAGTCCGTCAATACATTGTTCCACTTTTGTAGGAAATCCTCTGTTGTATTAAAAGAGGGGAGTTTTTTTATGCGTAAACCCCGAGGGATAATTTTTCTTTCCCAATATGTTTTCAATGATTGATGATCCCACCATATCTTAAGCTCTTTTACTTTTAGCTTTTCCAAATCCTCCATTGTTTGTTTAAGTTCCGTGTTCCCAAGCTGTGTTTCTCCTCCATCAAACACCTGGGCTAACTTCACCAGACGCTCAGACAAGGTTACTGGTTGTTGCATATTGCTCAGACAAGCAAACATCCAATTTGTGATGAACGGGGATGGTTGCTACACATGTATAAGTACCGCTGCTCAAATCTGCATATTCATGCTAACAAGCAATAATGCTTTTACATTATTTTCAATAAAGAGCTTACTCAGAAGTGCCGGATCTGGGGTTGTGTCCCGCGATGTCAGTAGCTCAGCTGAGCGAAATACAAGCGAACCTACCGGAAGTGCATATTACTTCAGCCAACACCCAGGTGTCTCACCACAGTCTTTAAAAAAAAAAAAAACACAGTTTGGCTCTGCACATCTAAAAACATTTTTTTTTAAAAATAAGCATAGGTGCACATTGGCAAGGCAATAACATACATCTGTTCCAAATGTCAGTGGCACACTAACAACTAAGTAAACATCAAAGGCATATAGGAATTTTTGAAAAATGCATTACTGCTAAGGAAAATATGAAAACCTGGGATTCTTAGTTCACAGTTTTGATCAAAAGTGTTTCAGCTCACCTCCCAATTGCGTCAAGGGGATCCCAGCACAGGTGAGTCCTAACACTAAAACGTTACCTCTCTTGGAGCCTGTTCAGACTCCAACACCTTAGGGAGTGAAAAGGACTAGCTATTGAATCTCCTGCACTGATTTAAAACCTGTGGAGATGGGCGGAGAGTGCAAAAAGCCAATGAGGCAGCCACTCCTCATACAGACCAAAAAAACACAGTTTGGCTATGCACATCTAAAAACATTTTTGAAAAAAATAAGCATAGGTGCACACTAGCAAGGCAATAATATACATCTATTCCAAATGTCAGTGGCACACAGATTCCTTAGGACGATCCTATCCCAACATACAGGAGTTCCAAGTGCCTCCTCTTCAGTGCTTTAAGCGAGATAAGAATCTACGTGACCACCTAGTCAAGGCAGACTTTGGCCCAGCTCCTATAACGGTTAGACAGACCACCCTTTCCAACCCTAGGAATGGCACTTTTCCCTGTTTAGGATGTGCCCAGTGTTCATCTGTGATCAGAGGAGATTCCTTTACCCATCCACAGACTGGCCAAAGATATCCCATCAAGGGTACTTTCACATGTCGTTCCAACTTCGTAATCTACCTCATAAAATGCCCATGCGGCCTATGCTATGTGGGCCAGACGACCCAGGCCCTCAAAGATCGAATATCCAAGCACAAGTCCACAATTCGGTGCAAGAATACTTTACTGTCTATCCCAGCACACTTTCTCAACTCCCACCATCAACCTTCCCAATTAAGGTTTCAAGTTATTGAACGCATTCCAACTTTACGTCGGGGTGGTAACCGAATTGCAATGCTACTTAAACGTGAACGATATTGGATCTATACTTTGAGGACTCTTGAGCCCTACGGTCTGAACCGTGAATTCAATATTCACTACTGATCTCATATGTTATCTACTTCAAGTTCTCATCATGTATTTTCTTCTAAAAGATCTAGTGACTTATACTGTTATCCATAAGGCTTCCTCCATTACTCTAGGAAGGCCTTCCCTCATGTTTTATCACCACTATTATCATTGGTATTGATCCTATCATGACCGGTATATTACTTCCTCCTTTGTATATATTGTACATAGATGTTCATAGTCAATCTATTCCTATATACACTGTATTCTGCTTCTGTATTATCACTCTCTTTGTTTGTTCTATTTCTCTTTTTGTTTACCATGACCCTCTAGATTCCGTTTCTTTTGTCCCCCCTTCGTATTTCTCCTTTATTATTACTTATTCCCCTCCTCATCTTTACCATTCCCTTTTATTTTCCTTGTTTACTATGTATTCCTCTTTCTTTTATTTGTTCTATTATATATTTCCCTTTTTTATTACCTCCACCCTTTTCTTTCTTTTTTTTCTTTTTTTTTTTTTTTTTGCAATCTGTTTTATTTAGTATTTCCAAAAAAAAAGTGAATCATACAAATGTACTGTTAAGAATAATTAACAAAATAATCAATTAAACAATCTCTCTTTGTTATTTTAGTGTTTTGTATCTCCCAAGAATCATAAGGAAATACCCATTTTCTAATATAACCCCCTTACCCACTAGTTTCCACCCTTCCCCCCAACTTAATAAACTTAAAGATGCAAGGGACAAGCAGCTGGTTCTGTTACTGTAATCCTTATGATATAAGGATCTTATTTCCCATAACATCTCCAGATCTTCTCTTTCAACAACAGTAGTTTATGACAATGTTCTTCTTTGGACATCAAGGTCCTCTAGGTAGCCCTAGTTTTGCTTAACATTTTCTTGCATGTCCCATATACCATTCCTACAAATATTATCCTTATTAAGTACTGTTGATGACTTAATACAATGTATGGCAAGAAAGACCATGAATGTTGGTCCCGTGTCCCTATGCATCCATTACCTAAGAAACATATGAACCATCTGAGCTCTTTGATCTCCACAGGTTAGGCGGTCAATGGGCGAGTAGCGCGCAGCCGTCCCGGATAGGGTCCCCCTCTCCTGCCCCGAACTATGGATCAAGTATCGGTGGATCCCCCTCCAAGACTCTATTTTGATACCATGAGGTTAAGTAAAAACCATTTCTTATAGCATTTTTAATACGATCTGGCAGCAAAGAGATAACGCTTTCCCAGATCAAGAAAAAGTTTTCAACGCGGGATTCTTTTTGTAGAGTTGCCTCTACCCAATCCATCTTCATTAAATACGATAGTTTTTCTAAAAATAATTTGAAAGGTGGCGAAGTTTCATGAATCCAGGTTTGCATGATTGTCTTCACTCCCGCTGCTGCAATAAAGTGAAGAAGCTTCCTACACCCTGGTGTGCATGGAGTGTCTTGTGCGTTTATATGTCCAAATATCGCCCACAGTGGAGTTCTGGGGACATAGTTTGTGAGGTTGGAAGTTGTAAATAGTATGATTTTGTCTCAAAAGGTCTGGATTGCCGGACTTTCTTTTCTTTCTCATTGCCCGTTGTTATACCATCTTACTGACAGCAATTAGTCTTCTACTGTCATCACTTTGCTATTTTCTTACATACCCGCGCTGCTCATTACGCACGCGCAGTGTCGTTTTATCCTTCTAGTGTTTTGTCCCTACCTCGCCTGCGTCACTTCCGACGCATGCGCAGTACCAATTTGCCCATTCTGCCACTACCGCGCATGCGCGATGTTCCCGCGCATGCGCAGTCCTATAACTTCCGGCCGCGCGCTCAGTACACAGGTGCCGGCTTTGCTTCATTACTCCTGGACGTCATGTCCCGTTCTCTTGTACCTAAGGTAATCCTCTCATCCCCTCTTAGCTGCCACCGCGCCCCGGTGTACTCCCTGTGCCCTTACCTATGTCTCTATTTATCTCTAGCCCGGACATTATCCTCATTACTCCCCTGGACACTAACCATTGGTATGTTTCTGTTACCCTATCTTCCCCTTATATTTATTTCTTCATTCATTAGCTCATATATTTTTTGTATATTTCCACAGCCTGCCTTGGTGGCTTTTGTTTTCTTATAATACTTCTATATACTAACTATTACTACTCCAATAGTAGGTAAGATTAGTATTCACATTATTCTGCTTGCAGCTTCTTTTTCTCTCTCCTTTTGTGTTTTCTTCTCTTCTTTTCCTTATTTTTTTACTTTACTTGGTTTCTCTGTTCCTTGTTTCTTCTTTATTCCTATTTGTCCTTCCCTTCATTTTTTGTTTCCTTCCTTTTTATTTTTTATTAGTTATCCCTTATGTTATTATTCACCATATGTTATCTCTTATATTTTAGATGTCTCTTGATAAAGGCGATAGCCGAAACGTCGAAATTTTGTACAACATCCGCTACACACTATATGACATCTATTACATCTCTATTTATGTAAAGCACTTGTCTAGTATATTTTTGTATATTAACTCTGGCATCCCTCGATTATTTTGGCATCTCTTGTTCTACGTTTATATCAGCCCTGTTTTGTAAATAAATCACATTTATACGCATAAAATACTGGTGTGCTGTGGATCTATTTTTATTCATCCTGGAGTTGGGCCGACCCAAAGTTTCCCCTTGACACCTCTAAGTCTGGGATGGCCACGTCAGATGTGGAATCCTCCTGAGGGTCACCAGAACCGTTAGGGGAAAATCGGGGATGCCCTCCGGGGCCGCACTGGTTGGGTGGTCCACACCTTTTGCATGACTAGGCGGTTCCACGGAGGCCCATAGGTCCCTGATGTGACACCATACCGCCACCACTCCCCAGGTTGACTTTGGCTACCGGGTAATGTTTGGTATCCCCATGTATACATAAGACCCCCACTTTTTCCCCAGGGACCAACTCGTGCAGGAGGTGAGCCGCAAGAAGCGTAACCAGACTCCCTGAGTCCAGGAGTCCAGTGGCTGGGGTCCCATTTACCACCACTTAGCAGAGCTGGAGTCCCTTGTCAGAATTTGACACCATGCCGCATACTGAATGGGCAAACATGGAACTACGCCTCCCCACTGAGCACTCCATAGGTTCCCCATTAAGGGAGCACTGGGCCACGATGTGACCCGGAGCATGACACTTCCAGCACACCATGTCCCTAGGAACTGCTCTACTCGCCGAGTCCAGCCCACCCCTGGCCTTGGGGCGCCCCTCCCGGGGAATTTGGGGTCCCTTTCTTTGGCTTTCTGAAGAACTCCTGGCAACCCAAAAGATAGATGCCCGGGGTCAATCAGGGATTTTTCCACCGCACGGTATTGTTCCACTAAGTCCACCAAGTCATCTGCGGACTGGGGGTTGCCCTGGGCGACCAAACACTGAACCGGCCGGGGTAGAGCATGCACAAACCGGTCCGCCACAACGCGCTCCACCATTTGAGCCAGGGTACATACGTCAAAAAAACAATGTTTGGTTCAGCACCTCTAAAAAACTCTAAATGAGGGTGCACGCTGTGACGGCTGTAATCTAAATACACATAACAATAACAGCAGCACACAAAAATAGAATACGTTGAAAAAAACTTTCTGCTTTAAAAAAACACAAAAGTTTTATGAGGTTCTTTGTTCACACTTTTGCGCAAAATTGCTTAAGCCCACCTTCAAATTAAACGAGACCTCAATGCAGGTGGGTCCTACACTACGTTTGCACTAACGCTATATTTCTCTGTGGTCCATCCAGACCTACCTGACAGACTGTGACGGCACCAGCTACTAAATACACTGCACTGATTAAAAAGCCTGTGTAGATGGGTGGAGTGCTAAAAACCAAGATGGAGGCAGCCCGTCCCCCCTATATACAATCCAAAAAACAATATTTGGTTCAACACCTCCAAAAAACTTTAAATGTGGGTGCACGCTGTGACGGCTGTACTATAATACACATAACAATAACAGCAGCACACAAAAAAAGAATACGTTGAAAAAAAACTTTCTGCTTTAAATAAACACAAAAGTTTTATGAGGTTCTTTGTTCACACTTTTGCACAAAATTGCTTAAGCCCACCTTCGACTTCAACGAGACCTCAATGCAGGTGTTTTTTTTTCAACGTATTCTATTTTTGTGTGCTGCTGTTATTGTTATGTGGATTTTACTGTAACGGCTGGAGGTAGTGGATCCTCTGGACCACCGCAAGCGATGGTGTAAGCCACGCCAGGGAGCGGAATCTAATTAAGTCACGGTTTTCACCAGAGCCCGCCGCAAAGCGAGATGGACTTGCTGCGGCGGGAGTCTACCAGGTCGCTACCCCTGACGTGACTTGCTTGTGCAGGCAGCTGAAGTGTAGTGTGGTACAAAATCGGAAGGCAGGCTCGTAGTCAGGGACAGGCAGAAGGTCAGGACAGGCGGCAATAGTCCGTGGTCGTGGAAAGGCAGGAAGGTCAGGGCAGGCGGCTAGATTCATGGTCAAAGGACGGAGGCAAACGGTACGGTACATGGCTAATCAGAACAAGGCTTAAAGGAGTTGTCTCATTACGAGCTTTCAGCCTGTCAGTGAGCCTGGTAGTTGAACTGAGGGGCGTGCTTCTTGGTCTGTCTCTTCTGCTCCCTCTTCCCCCCTCCCATCAGCACACAGGCAGCTCCGTACAGCAAGGGGGAGGCGGTTTGCTGCCAGAGTTCACCCTGTGTGTGCCTGCCTAGGTCTGTTACAGGAGAGGGCTGATCTATGAGTGTAGAGAGGAATGTGAAGTGGTGTGCTAATAGAGCAGAGGGGATGCATGTGTTCCTATATCCCCTGCTTAGCTTACAAGTCTCCACATCTCCAGCAACAACAAGGGAAGTGTTACTATACTCAGGATGTCTCACTAATACAGGAGAGCATAAAGTATTCACATGCCTGATCTGTATAGTATTAGTATAGTCACAGTTCCAAAGACACATCATGATTATAGTAACAGACAGGGTCACTGCTGTCACATCTATCTGTGTAGAGAGCAGGAGGAAGCAGGCACACACAGGGTTAATCCAGGCAGCACGGACACAGATGCCAGAGTTCTCCTCCCCCCTCCCTCCACTACAGAAGCATTCTGTACGGGAGGGGCTCTCTGCTCCGACCTGTCTTCAAAGGTGATGAGTCATTCAGACCTGACAGCCAGTAAGATAAGGATCAACAGGTCGGCTACTATAGAAACTTGAGAAGCTGATGTAGTAATACTAACAGGGCTAACTCAAAATCAGTAGGACATTTGTAATGAACATATATTGCAAAGCTGCTTGTTTTTTAAAGATCTTTTAATTAAAACCCAATCATTGCAGCGAGACAACCCCTTTAAGGAACGCTTTCTCTATAGGCAAAGGTGAGGTTACTGGGAAGAGGCAGGCTTAAATAGGGGCAGCGACCGGTAATAGCCAATTATCGGTGCGGGATGCGGCGCCGCTCAGCAGCGGGCACGAATGTGTCTGCAACCTGGGACGAGGGTCGCAGGGGCATCAGTGACAACATGGAGTTTCCGAATCATCTAGATTAGACGGCAGTACCATTGGTGGCAACGAGAACATGGAAATGGGGAACAGTGAGCTTCTGGTTCAACTAGATTAGACAGCAGTCCCATTTGTGGCAGCAAGAACATGGCAATAGGGAAAATTGAGGCTGAGGATAACAAGACTTAGTACATTTGGTGGTGGTACAGGTGGAAGCATTTAGGAGAGCTGCAAGGAGGAGAAGTAAGAGGTGTATGCAGTTCACATCAAGGTCACAACAGTATAATCTTTTAAAAAAAATACAGCCATAATACTTGAAAATGTACCAGAAGGCACCAGTCAAAAACATTTTGTAGAAGCAGCAGGCCTACGAACTACAGACATGATATGTAGAGTATATTAAATGTGTACAGTGGGTACGGAAAGTTTTCCAACCCCTTTTACATTTTTCACTCTTTCATTGCAGGCACTTGGCAAGATCCATAAGGTTCATTTTTTTGCTCTTTACTATACACTCTGCATCCCCCCCCACCCCATCTTGAAAGAAAAAAACAGAAATGTAGATATTTTTGCAAATGTACTAACAAGAAAAACTGATATATCACATGGTCATAAGTATTCAGACCTTTTGCTGTGACACTCATATTTAACTCACATGCTATCCATTTCCTTCTGATCCTTCTTGAGATGGTTCTACTCCTTCATTGGAGTCCAGCTGTGTTGATTAGGAAAGGCACACACCTGTCTATATAAGACCTCACAGCCCACAGAACAGCCCATGGAGCTAAAGAGACAGAATTGTGGCAAGGCACAGATCTGGCCAAGGTTACAAAAGAATTTCTGTATTACTCAAAGTTCTTAAGGGCACAGTGGCCTCCATAATCCTAAAATGGAAGAAGTTTGGCACAACCACAACTCTTCCTTGACCTGGCCGTCCAGCCAAACTAAGCAATCATGGGAGAAGAACCTTGGTGAGAGAGGTAAAGAAGATAAAAGAATCCCAAGATCACTGTGGCTGAGCACCAGAGATGCAGTAGGGAGATGGGAGAAAGTTACAGAAAGTCAACTATCACTGCAGCCTCCACCAGTCGGGGCTTTACGACAGTGTGTGCCAACAGAAGCCTGTCCTCAGTGCAAGACATATGAAAGCAGCATACAGTTTACAAAAAAATCACATGAAGGACTCCCAGACTATGAAAAATAAGATTTTCTGGTCTGATAAGATGAAGATTGAACTTTCTGGTGTTAATTCTAAGCGGTATGTTTGGAGAAAACCAGGCCCTGCTCATCACCTGTCCAATACAATCCCAACAGTGACACATGGTGGTGGCAGCATTATGCTATGGGGTGTTTTTCAGCTGCAGGGACAGGATGACTGGGTGCAATTGAAGGAAAGATGCATGCAGCCAAGTATAGAGATATAAAATGAAAACCTCTTCCAGATTGATCTGGAGTCTGGACCTCAGATTGGGCCAAAGGTTCTTCTTCCAACAAGACAATGACCCCTAAGCACACAGCTTGACTGGCCCAGCCATAGCCCTGACCTAAACCCAATTGAGCATCTCTGAAGAGACTTGAAAATGGCTGTCCACCAATGTTCACCATCCAACCTGAGGGAACTGGAGAGGATCTGCAAGGAAGAATGGCAGAGGATCTCCAAATCCAGGGGTGAAAAACATGTTGCATCATTCCCAAGAAGACTCATGGCTGCACTAGCTCAAATGGTGCTTCTACTCAATACTGAGCAAAGGGGTTGAATACTTAAGACCATGTGATATTTCAGTTTTTCTTGTTTAATAAATTTGTAAAAATATCTACATTTCTATTTTTTTTTTCTTTAAAACAAAGGAATGGGGGGGGGGGCAAAAGGGGGGTAACCCTTTTTTTAAAAGGGGGGAGAAAAAAAAATTTTGGTTTATTTTTTTGGATCTTACCCAAAGGGGTACAATGAAACAAATGAAAAAATGAAAAAAAGGTGCTAAAATTACTTTCCAACCGCTCTTTTTATGCCCCCTCCCTTTCCACCCAAATTGAGCTGAAAAATATGGCCTTGGTTTGTCCTTTTTGGGGGCAAAAACCAAATTTAGACTACTTTACAAGTTGTACCTTGACTACTTTCCCTTGCAAAAAGGGGTTTCCAAATTTGCTCAGGGGTTTGTCCAGGGAAAAAGATAAAAAAATAAAGCAATTTTTAAACAGCAATGTGGGGGGATAATTTTAAAATTTTTACATTGCTTCTTGTTTGTTTTTGGGAGGCACAGTGGAGTGAGTTTGGGAAAGGGGCGGGTTTAAACCCCCCCAAAATAATTTCTTATGAATTTATTGGCCCTGATATGAGGGGAAGAACTATTTCGGGTTTGGGAGACTAAATTTTTCTTTAGTGGGGTTTTCTGGCGTCGAGTTACAAAAATATTTTCTGATTTGGAGAAAGTGTTTTTTTATGGGGGTCTAAAGGAAGAAAACTAGCCCAAATTTCTGTACAAGATGGGATAAAGAGGTGGGAAAGGAGGGCCTCACCAGACATCTTTTAGAATACAAAACCTCAGGAACAAAAATGTACAAAACCGCGTATGATCGGGCCCCAAACCTTATTAGACTTTGTAAGGGGGGGGAAATTATTCTGAGGCGGGGTTTATTTGAGGGGGGAAAAATATTCGGGAAAGGGATGAGGTTTTGGGGTTTCATTTATGTAATGGGGTCCCTGGTTTGTAGGCTAGAAAGGACGGGGAAGGCTGGGGGTTTATAGGGAAGGCAGGGGGCTTTATAGGCGGGGCTGGGGTATATTGTCAGGCAGGGGGGCTATATGGCAGGGGGGTTTATATTTTAAAGGCGGGGGGGGCCCTTATATAGGAGGCGGGGGTTTTATGTAGTCAGGAAAGGGTGGGTACATAGGTAGGTGGGTTTTTTATAAGGGGGGGGGGGCCAGGGGTGGGGGCCTTATAGGCGGGAGGGTGGGTTTAATTATGGGGCAGGCAGGGGTATATAGTGGGCAAGGGTGGGCTATACGTCAGGTTTGTGGTATATATTTCGGGCAGGGTGGGTTTATTTTGGCAGGTTTGGGGGGTATAAAAGTCGGGCAGGGGGGGGGGCTAAAAGGGCAGGGGGGGGTTTATTTTGGGGGAGGGGGGAAATAAAATGGGGCAGGCTGGGGTAAAATTGTCAGGCAGGGGGGGGGGTTTATATGGGGGAAAGGCAGGGTGGGCCCTATATAGGCGGGGCAGAGGTTTATGGGTGGCGGGGGTGGGTACATGGGGAAGGGCTGGGGTTTTATTTTTAAAGGAAAGGGGCGGGGGGGTATATAGGCAGGCAGGGGGGGCTTTTATAGGAAAAGGGGGGGGGCCTTATCGGCAGGAGGGGGTTATATAGGGAGGCAGGGGGGCTATATAGGCAGGCTGGGGTATATAGTGGGCGGGTGGGCTTTTTAAAAGATAGGGGGGGGTTATATGGGGGGAGGCAGGGTGGGTTTATATAGGCAGGGGGGGTGGGCTATATATGGGGCAGGCAGGGTATATGTAAGGAAAAGGGGGGTATACGGGGCAGGCTGGGGGATATAGTAAGGCGGGGGTGGGCTTTTATGGGGCAGGCTGGGGTATATAGTCGGGGCAGGGTGGGTTTAAAATGGGTCAGGCGGGGGTATATAGGGAGGCAGGGGGGGTTTAATATGGGCCCAGGCTGGGGTATTTTGTCAGGCAGGGTGGGCTTATGGGGCAGGGGGGCCTATATAGGCGGGCAGGGGTTTTTATGGGGAAAGGCGGGGGGCTATATAGGCAGGGGGGGGGGTTATATGTAAGGTTTGGGGGGGCCCTATATAGGTAGGCTGGGGTTTTATAGGGAGGCAGGGGGGGGGCTATATAGGCAGGCGGGTTTTTTGGGGCCCATATATAGGCAGGCAGGGGTATTTTTGTCGGCAAGGTGGGCTTTTCAGGCGGGCTGTGGTATATAGTCGGGCGGGGGTGGGTTTATATGGGGAAGGCGGGGGTTTTATAGTCAGGAAAGGGGGGCCCGGTTTTTAGACAGGCAGCGTGGGTATATAGGCGGGTGGGCAAAATATAGTCAGGCAGGGTGGGCTATATAGGCGGGGCTTGGGGTTTTTTGTAGGTAGGGTGGGGGCTATATGGGCCCAGGCAAATATATAGGGAGGCAGGGGTGGGCTTATAGGCAGGCGGGGCTATTGGGGAGGCAGGCTGGGCTATATGGGGCAGGCGGGGGGTATATAGTCAGGAGGGGGGGTTTATATAGGCAGGGGGGGGTATATGGGCCCGGCTGGGGTATATAGTCAGGCAGGGTGGGCTATTTTGGGCCCCAGGCTGGGCTTATAGGCAGGAAAGGGGGGGGGCTATATAGCCAGGGGGGGGTATATAGGCAGGTGGGGTTTTGGGCCAGCAGGGTGGGTTTATATAGTCAGGCGGGGGGTTTATATAGGCGGGGGGCAGGGTGGGTAAAATAAGAAAAAAAAATTACTTACCCCCCACCCCACGCTCTTCTCTTTTTATATATTAGGCGGGCCCGGGGTATTAGTCAGGCGGGGGTGGGGTTATACAGGCAGGCTGTGGTTTAGTCGGGCCCAGGGAGGGCTATATAGGTGGGCCCAGGGGTATATAGTCGGGCCCAAGGGGGGGCTATATAGGTAGGCAGGTGGGTTATATAGGCAGGCGAGGTAAATATTTAGGCAGGGTGGGCTATATAGGCGGGGTTTGGGTATTTTTTTTTTTTTCCCCGGGGGTAGGGTGGGTTTAAAAGGGGACGGGCGGGTGGGCTATATAGGCGGGCAGAGGTATATAGTGAGGCCCAGCGGGGGGCTAATGGCAGGCGGGGGGTATATAGGGAGGCAGGGTTGGTTAAATAGGGGGGCGGGGGAAATATGGGGAAAGGCAGGGGGGGGCTTTATGGGCAGGCAGGGGAATATATCAGGAAAGGGTGGTTATAGGAGGTGGGGTTATGGGGAAAGGGAGGGTGGGCTTATTGGGCAGGCTGGGCTATAAAGGCAGGATGGGCTATTAGCCCGGGGGTGGGCTATATGGGCAGGCTGGGGAAATATAGGCAGGCAGGGGGGGGTTTTATAGTGGGCGGGTGGGCTTATGGGCCCAGGCTGGGGTTTTATTTTTAGGCGGGTGGGCTATGGGGGCGGGCGGGTGAGCTAATAGTCAGCTTTGGGCTATATGGCGGGGCGGGGGTATATAGGCGGCCCAGGGGGGGCTTATAGGCAGGCGGGGCAGGTGGGTTTATAGGCAGTCGAGGTAATAGTCGGGCGGGGGGTTTGGGCTATTTAGGCGGCAGGGTGGCTATATAGTCACCCGGGGGCTATATAGGCAGGCGGGGGGTATATAGTCGGGCGGGTGGGGCTATATGGGGAGGGGGGTATAAAGGCAGGCGGGGGGTATATAGCAGGCAGGGGGGGCTTAAGGCAGGTTGGGCTTTATGGGGCGGGGCAGGGTGGGTATATAGTCGGGGGGGGCTTTTATGGGCAGGTGGGGTATATAGTCAGGAAAGGGGGGGTTATAGTCGGGCCCAGGGGTGGGTTTATATAGGCAGGCAGGGTAGGTAAAATAAGAAATCACTTACTTACCTCACCCCCGGGCTCTCTCTATATATATATAGGCAGGCAGGGGTATATTTTTCGGGCCAAGGGGGGCTATACAGGCGGGGCCGGGGGGTGTTTTTATATTCGGGGGAGGGTTTATATGGTAGGCAGGGGTATATAGTCAGGAAGGTGGGTATATGGGGCAGGCGGGTTTGGGCTATATAGGCAGGCAGAGGTTTTATAGTGAGGAGGGTGGGCTATATAGGCAGGCGGGGAAATATTGTCGGGGTAGGGTGGGCTATATAAAAGGCAGGGTGGGTATATAGGCAGGCAGAGGTATATGTGACTGCAGGGGGGGCTCCATAGGCAGGCTGGGGGAAATATAGGGAGGAAAGGGTTGGCTACATAGGAAGGGGCTGGGGTATATAGGGAGGGGGGGGTGGGCTTTTTAGGCGGGCAGGGGTATATATTTCAGGAGGGGGGCTATTTTGGCAGGCGGGGGGTATATAGGGGGGGCGGGTTTGGGCTTTAATTAGGCAGGTGGGCTATATAGGCGGATGGGCTATGTAGTCAGGGGGGGCTAAAATAGGCAGGCTGGGGTATATGGGCAGGCAGGGGGGGGGGTTATATAGTCAGGAGGGTGGGTATATAGGCAGGCTGGGGTATTTTGGTAGGCTGGGTGGGTTACATAGGCAGGCAGGGTGGCTTTTATATTCGCGTGGGCTATATAGGAAGGCTGGGGTATATGGGGCAGGCAGGGTGGGTTTATATAGGAGGAAAGGCAGGGGGGCCCCTTTTAAAAGGAGTCTAAAGGTTTATATTTCGGGGCTGGGTGGGCTATATAGGCGGCAGGGTGAGCTATATAGTCAGGGGGGCTATATAGGCAGGTGGGGTTTTATAGGGGGGCCCCAGGGGGGGGGCTATATAGGCAGGCTTGGGCTTTTATAGGCGGGAAAGGGACTTTTGTAGTCAGGGTTGGGCTAATAGGCAGGTTTGGGGTTTTTATAGGCAGGCGGGGGGGGTATATAGTAGGCGGGGGTGGGCTATATAGGAAAGGCTGGGGGTTTATGTCAGGCAGGGGGGGGGGGCCTTTTATGGGCCCAAGGGCCGGGGGGGGTGGGTTTATAGTAAATGGGCTTATGGAGGGGGGTTATACGGAGGTTTTATATTGGGCAGGCAGGGGTTGGGCTTTTAATAGGCCCCCCGGGGGTAATTTTCGGGCAGGGTGGGTTTAAAGGCGGGGGGTTGGCTTTATTATCACCCTTTGGGCCCTATAAAAGGCAGGTGGGGTATATAGGGGGGCGGGGGGGTGGGCTATATAGGCAGGGGGGGCTATTTTGGGCAGGGGGCCCAAAGTATTTCTTTGGGGGGCTAAATGGGCAGGCGGGGGGAAATTTAGGCAGGGGGGGTGGGGTAATAGTCAGGCAGGGTGGGTTTATATAGGCAGGGGGGGTATATAGTCAGGCAGGGGGGGCCCTATTTAGGCGGGGCAGGGTGGCTATATAGTCAGGTGGGCTATTTGGCAGGCGGGGGGAAATTTTGGCGGGCAGGGTGGGTATATATTTAGGGTTGGGCTATATGGGGCAGGCGGGGTTTTTAGGCGGGCAGGTGGGGCTATATAGGCGGAAAGGCAGGGGGGGGCTTTTTAAAAGGCAGTCTAAGGGTATATAGTCAGGCGGGTTTGGGCTTATAGACAGGCGGGTAGGTAAAATAAAAAAATCACTTACTTCCCTCACCCCACGCTTTTCTCGATGGGGGGGGGGGGGGCCCCCAAAATCGGGCCCCCCCCGTGATCAGTGAGAGCCGGGGGGGGGGAGAAGTAGCAGACTGGAGCGCGCTCCATTCTGCTCCCCACGGGCTGCGTTTGCTCGGAACGGGTGGGCCGGAGGGCGGGGGATTTAGGGAGAAAGGGTGGGTTTTATAGGCAGGCGGGGGGTTTTTGTAAGGCAGGGTGGTTTATAGGAGGCGGGGGTTTATAGGGGGGCCCGGGTGGGCTATATAGGCGGGATGGGCTTTGTAGTCAGGTGGGTTATATAGGCGGCTGGGGTATATAGGCAGGCAGGGTGGGGGGTATTATTCAGGCGGGTGGGCTATTTTAGGGGCCCTGGGGTATATAGTTCGGGGCAGGGGGGGCAAATATAGGAAAGGGGGTAAAGCAAATATAGTCAGCGTGGGTTTATATAGGCAGGTGGGGTAAAAGGCAGGCAGGGGGGCAATATATTTCAGGGGGGGGTTTTATGGGCAGGGGGGGGTATTTGGGGCAGGCGGGGTGGGCTATATAGGCGGTAATAGTCAGGGGGGGGCTTAAAAGGCAGGCGGGGGTATATAGGCAGGCAGGGGGGGCTTATAGGCAGGCAGGCAGGTGGGCTTTATAGGCGGGCCCTGAGGTATATAGTCGGGGCGGGTGGGTTTATATAGACAGGCGGGGTGAGCAATATAGTAAAGGGGGTGGGCTATATAGGCAGGCGGGGGTTTATATAGGCAGGATGGGCTATGTAGCCCAGGGTGGGCAAATTTTGGGCCGGGGTGGGGTATATAGGGGGCCCGGGTGGGCTATATGGGCAGGGGGGTATTTTAGGAGGATGCCTATGTAGTCGGGATGGGCTATATAGGCAGGCTGGGGTTAAAAGGCGGCAGGGTGGGGTATATAGTGGGCAGGGTGGGCTATATGGGGCAGGCTGGGGTAATAGTCAGGCGGGTGGGTTTATATGGGCAGGCGGGGTGAGTTTTTTAGTCAGCGTGGGCTATTTTGGCGGGTGGGGTTTATGGGCGGCAGGGTGGGCTTATAGTCGGGGGGCTTTATAGGCAGGCTGGGTATATGGGGCAGGCAGGGTGGGCTATATAGGCAGGCAGGAGGGGGCCCTTTAAATGGGGCAGTTTGAGGTATATAGTCAGGAAAGGGTGGGTATATAGACAGGCAGGGTGGGTTTAAAATAAAAAAAAATCACTTACTTACCTCACTCCCGCTCTCTCGATGGGGGACAAAATTCGTGCCCCCCCCGTGATCAGTGAAAACCCGGAAGGGAGAAGTAGCAGACGGGGAGCGTCGCCCCTTTCTGTTTACCACCGGGCTGCGCCCCTTTCTAAAAGTGCGGCCCGGAGGGCCTGGGCGTTCAGAGGCAGCATGCGCTGGGCTCCGCAGCTCCGCGCCCGCAGTTAAGTTCACTGCCAGCGGGCCCAAGAGCGACGTTACCGGTAGCAGCTGTGCTGGGCCGCCTAAGAGCACGGGCCTCGGGGCAACTGCTACGTCCGCTCCCCGGTTTATTTTCGGCCTGGACGTCCCTTTTGAACCCGGCAGAAGATAGAACGGGGGATCTGTTTTCCCGGCAGAGGCCGGCGGCTCAGGGGGTTGGGCAATAGAAAATCTGGGGGCGGGGGACTCCAGTTTGGATTTTGTTTGGGGGTCTATGGGCGCGGGTTTTCTTTCAGATTTTTTGTGGATTCTAAATACGGGGAATTTGGGCCGAAAACCCAAACCCCAAAAACCGTGCATGTAGACATCGTTTTTTTTAAAAATTTTTTTAAATTTACCAGAAAATTCCAGGTCTTACTTGCCACAATTAAAAAAAAAACGTACATTCAACTTCCATGGGGGCATAAAAAATTATGCGTTTTCCCCTTCCTGAAAACCCGTTCATTTTTTTTTTGGCTCTGCATTTTTACCCCCCTTTGCCTTTCGAGACCCAAAAACTTTTTTTTTTATCCCCTTTGGGACACATGTAAAAGAACCACCCTTGTCCCGGGGTTTATGGGGGTTTTTTTACAGTACAAACCCATGATTATTATTTATTTTAAAGCCCCATTAGTTCCAGGCGCTGAACATTCAAGGAGGGTCACATACATAACATTTAAAACAAGTCCAATGGTAACAAATGATTAACAACTGGTACAGAGGGAGAGAGGACACTGCACACAAAGGCTTACAATCTACAAGGAAGGAGGAAAGAAACAGGAAGTAAAGGGTCAGACATGATTGTGGGGTAGTAGGGGCAGCAGGGTTATTGAAGGTTATAGGCAATCCTGAAGAGATGGGTTTTCAGGTTGTTTCTAAAGCTGGTGAAAGTGGAGGAGAGTCTGATGTGTTGGGGCAGTGAGTTCCAGAGTATGAAAGAAGCACAAGAGAAGTCTGAGAAACATTTGTGAGAGAAGCGGACAAGAGAAGAGCAGAGAAGAAGGTCCTGTGAGGAGCGGAGATGGTTTGAGGGAAAGTATCAGGAGATTAGGGCAGAGATGTATGGAGGGGAGAGGTTATGGACAGCCTTGTAGGTCATGGATAGTAACTTGAACTGGATTCGCTGGGCAATAGGCAGCCAGTGTAGGAAATGGCAGAGGGAAGAGGCAGAGGACTAGTGAGGAGACAGGTGGATCAGACAGGTGGCAGACTTAAGGGAAGCAAGATTGCTAGATGGGCGGCCCAGAGATGGGTGTTGAAGTAGTCTAGGTAGAAGAAGATGACAAGGGCATGGGCTAGCATTTTTTTTTTACCATTAAAGATGAGTAATGAATGTATTCAGGAAATATTTTTCAGGTGGAGGCGGAGGTAAGGCAGTGGAATATGTGGTTTGAAGGACCGAGAGGAGTGAAAGGTTACCTCAAGGCAGCGGACTTGCAGGACTTGTGACAGCATAGAGTCACCTCCACCCAGTACCCATCACTACAATGACGCCTTCACCCAGTACCCATCACTACACCGACACCACCACCCAGTACCCATCACTACGCCGATGCCTCCCCCAGGTACCCATAACTGCACCGAAACCTCCACCCTGTGTCACTGCACTGGTTGCTTCTTTATTACAGAACACAGTATAAACTAATCCCTCTCCCCCATAAAGCTCTCCACAGTGCTGCAGCCCCTACATATCAATCTACCACCCTACCTACTCTCTCTGCTCTGCTGGTGATCTTACAAGAACTTACTCCATAATCTGAACCTCCCTCTTCCACTTTCGAGACCTCACATGTGTTGCACCAGTTCTCTGGATTGCGCTATCCCCTACAATCACATTAAAGGAGTACGCCGACGTTTGGACGAAAACTTGAATGGGGGCTACAGGTTCACTACATACAGAGCAACACTAATCCTAAATCCGAAACATTTAGAACTGACATACTTGTCCTACTGCTGCCCCCTATGTGCTCCTCCTCAGCGCAATCGTGGGCGTGAACTCAGCAGCCGTCCATGTGGAGAACAGAATACAGCTCCCATCATGCCTTGCTGATAACTCTTCCAGGCCATTCTACCCCCCTGTATTCTGTCTGCTTAAAAGCAAGTTTCCACCTTCTTCTGCATCTCATGTTGTGCTCCCCCCATGCTGAGCCTCACCAGAGATGTATGGGGGGACAGGTTATGGATGGAGATTACATGAGAGAGGTATCAGGAGATTAGGGTAGAGATGTGTGAGGGGGGCAGATTATGGATGGAGATTACATGAGGGAGGTATCAGGAGATTAGGGTAGAGATGTATGGGAGACAAGTTATGGATGGAGATTACATGAGGGAAAGTATCAGGAGATTAGGGTAGAGATTAATGGGGGGACAGGTTATGGATGGAGATTACATGAGGGGAGGTATCAGGAGATTAGGATAGAGATGTATGGGGGACAGGTTATGGATGGAGATTACATGAGGGGAGTTATCAGGAGATTAGGGTAGAGATGTATGGGGGGCAGGTTATGGATGGAGATTACATGAGGGAGGTATCAGGAGATTAGGGTAGAGATGTATGGGGGGGACAGGTTATAGATGGAGATTACATGAGGGGAGGTATCAGGAGATTAAGGAAGAGATGTATAGGGAGGCAGGTTATGGATGGAGATTACATGAGGGGATACATCAGGAGATTAGGGTAGAGATGTATGGAGAGACAGGTTATGGATGGAGATTACATGAGGGAAAGTATCAGGAGAGTAGGGTAGAGATGTATGGGGGGCAGGTTATGGATGGAGATTACATATGGGAGTTATCAGGAGATTAGGGTAGAGATGTATGGGGAAGGTTATGGATGGAGATTACATGAGGCGCGGTATCAGGAGATTAGGATATAGATGTATGGGGTGGACAGGTTATGGATGGAGATTACATGAGGGGGTATCAGGAGATTAGGGCAGATATTTATGGGAGGAGGTTGTGAATGGAGATTACATGAGAGATATCAGGAGATTAGGGTAGAGATGTATGGGGGCAGGTTATGGATGGAGAATACATTAGGGGAGGTATCAGGAGATTAGGGTAGAGATTATGGGGCAGGTTATGAATGGAGATTAAAATGAGGGGATGTATTTAGGAAATTAGGGCAGAGATGTATAGGGGAGGTTATGGATGGAGATTACATGAGGGAGTTTTCAGGAGATTAGAGTAGGAGTATGGGAGGGAGTTATGGATGGAGATTACATGAGGGTGGTATCACGGGGATTAGGGTAGAGATGTATGGGGGGACCGGGTATGGATGGAGATTACATGAGGGAGGTATCAGGAGATTAGGGTAGAGATGTATCGGGGCATATTATGGATCAATATTACATGAGGGGAGGTATCAGGAGATTTGGATAGAGATGTATGGGGTGACACGTTATTGATGGAGATTACATGAGGGGGTATCAGGAGATTAGGGCAGAGATGTATGGGGGTTAGTTTATGAATGGAGATTACATAGGGAGGTATCAGGAGATTAGGGTAGAGATGTATGGGGGAGGTTATGGATGGAGATTACATGAGGGGAGGTATCAGGAGATTAGGGCAGAGATGTATGGGGGGAGGTTATGAATGGAGATTACATGAGGGGATGTATCAGGAGATTAGGGCAGAGATGTATGGGGGGAGGTTATGGATGGAGATTACATGAAGGGAGGTTATGATCCCCGTTACAGAGCGAAACTCTGCAGGAAATGGGACCATGCTCATTGATCAACTAGAGACATCTATTGCGTCTCCTTAACATTCTTCAAATGTCACAGTGGAACAACATCAGCGACGTGACAGCAGTAGATAGCCAAGTAGCCGTAGCGGCAGCAGCAGCAAGCATTGTGGCAGAAGCCTAATGGGTGACCTCTGGCAATCCTTATTTACGACCTCACCAATGCCTGTAATGCAGGGTACACATAAGACAAACAGAGACTGGCTTAAGATCATGGTGCACGACTATCCAGGTCCAGTACAGGGATATTCAATGTCCAGTTCAAGTAACATGATGGTTCAAATCATACTGCCTTCTGGCACTTTTTAATTTGTGGGTGATGCAGGTTTAAGGCTCATGCTGTGGTGCAAGACAGGGATAGTGAATGGTGTGTGACTTTTTTTCTGTGACTTTTATAGCCTAATTGTGTTGCCTAAGATGTAGCAGGTATCCTTTGACTGTTGTGGGGTGTTTTTTCCAGCTTCTCCACCCCTATTTCGGTGTAATAATGAAGGGTGTTGTTCCTCTCCCATAGACTTTAATGGTCATCGGCGATAATCTGTTATTGACTGTCGACTATCGTCATGATAATTGCCGATATTGACACAATCACTCATCACTAATTCTCATATATCTTCTACTATCCCCTTTTCTCTACACCTCCATCCATTCCTCTATCTCCCTCTGTCTTCCTCCCCTTTTACCATCTATTTGTTCCTCCCAGTGGTGGAACTACCGCCAAAGCAGGCAAAGTGACTGCTATGGGGCCCGCACTCCCTGGGGGCCCGGCAGGCAGCAAACAGGAACTTGATTTTTACTGCCAGCCAGGCCCTATCATAACATATGTAGAGTCACTAGGGGGCAGCCTGGTCACCTCACAGCGCCACGGAGCAGATAAAAAGTATTTTAAAAGAGCTGCTCCCCTAGCAGCCCCTCCTCCCTTCTCCTCTGTGCTCCGTGCGGGCCCCCTCCTCCCCTGTCCTGCGTGCGGGCCCCCTCCTCCCCTGTCCTCTGTACTGCGTGTGGGTCCCCTCCTCACCTCTCCGCTCCATGCGGGTCCCCTCCTCCCTTCTCCTCTGTGCTGCGTGCGGGTCCCCTCCTCCTCTGTGCTGTTTGCGGCCCCCTCGGTGTCTCACGGGCACAGTCGGGATGGGACAATGGAGGAGGGGTGTCTGCACTGCCGGCTGAGAGCAGGAAGCTGCGACCATGTGTCCTTTCCTTAACCACCCCATGTCCTGAAAAAGACATCTGCATTGCATTAAAAGGTAAGTGTTGTGTTTGGGGGATGTGACTGTATTTTGTACTGTAGTTTTTTGTATTTTAGATGTGTGAGGGTTTTTATTTATGTATTATCAACTTTTAAATTTACCCTTACTCAGTTGGGGGTAAAAGGATGATGTTCCCCCCCCCCCCAAAAAAAAATCTATATAAACAATCAAAGAACTGCAGCCCCAAATAATACCCAAAATATCAGTACGTGTGGGGATGTGAGGGGAAAATGTGAGGGGCGGGCTTGTGCAGGTTTGTAAACCAGAAATGTGAGGGGCTGGGGGTTTGCAGGATGGGGGCCACATGTAAAGTGGTTTGGATTTTGCGGGATGTGACCCGCATGCGAGGGGCGGGGTTTGGCGGGTTGGGGACGGTGGGGGGAGTGGCGGCTGTGCAGGATGTGACCCGCATTTTGATTTGGCTGACTTTGTCCCGGGATTTTTCCCTGGCATGTGAGGGCTGGCGTATCCCGGGATGTACCCGCATGGAGGGGCTGGCGGGTTGGGGGGGTGGCGGCATGTGGGGTGGCGGGCGGTTGAAAAGGAAATGTGACTGGCGTGTGCAGGATGTGGTTGACATGGGGGGAGGGGCCCTGGCGTGTGGGGATGTGGCCGACTTAGGATTTGGCTGGCGTGTGCGGGTGTGGCGACGTGGAGGGGCGTGTTTTGCGATTTCTGGTGTATTTCACATTTTTTTGTCATTCTGTCTTTTAAAATTTTTTTTTTTTTCGGATTGTAAAGTTTTCTATGGGGCCCTTTCCATTTTAAATTACGCCCCTGGTTCCTCCCCCTTTTTTGTTCCCCTTTTTTCTTTACCATCTACCCTCCCCATCTGGTATATTTCCCTGGTTTTTGGGCTCCTCATTACTCTTCTCCCTGGCCCCCCCCTCACCGCCTTTACCCCTCTGTGGTTACTTTTTGTGAATTTTTCCCCCTTCAAACTGTTTGTCTTTTCCAATATTGTATATTTAAAAGCATTGTCCCCCCATCTAGACTGAGGAAAACGTTGGGGCCCGGGAAAACCCCCAAAGCCTGGGCTCCTCCCCCCGCATTCACCCCAATGTACCGCTGGGATCTGTCCACTACATCCACTGTTTTAATTTTAAAAGACTTATCCTGCAGAACAAACTGAGGAATCCCCCTGTAACTTGGGAAATAGGATTGGTTTATCCACCCCCCCCAGACTCCTGAGAAAACCCTTAGGGGGGAGCACCTCTCTATCTCTACTGAGAGCCCATGGGACAAGCCACTATGGGTTTTAAAACACTACAGGACCTTCCCCTGTTTTTCACATTTTGTGACAGGAGGGGTCAGGAAACTATTGGCCACTTCCTATCGTGACCAGGTGATGTCACCCCAGGGCCCTTTTCCCCCCCGGTATAAAACCCCCCCCTGAGGTAGAACGGTTTAAAACTCCACACATTGCTTTTTTCCCTCCTCATCTCCCGCCCGGATTACTGCAGCCTCTTCTCTGCTCCCCCCCGTCTTGGGCCCCTCCTTTCCCCCTTTAAACTCCGCTGCCCGGTTTCTCCACCCCCTACTCCTCCTGTCCCCTGACAATCCCTCCACTGGAGCGCCCCGAGAAATTTAGAGACAACACAGAGATATAAGCATAGTTCCAACTTTTGGGAAAAAGAAAAAAACAGGGGACTGTAGAAAGGCGGCGCGGGAAACGCGCCGCGGCCCAAAAATTTGCCCTGGCCAAAGCCCCTTTCTGGTTTCCCCCGCCCCCCTTTAAAAAGCCACACCCACCCCAAATAACGGGATAACGGGTTTGGAAGAAAAACCCGGTAGTCCCCTTTTAAACCAGGGAGTAACCCCCCCCTAAGCAGGGGTTTTCCCTTTCAGGGAGGTTG